>CAUYPK010000532.1:0-26126 GCA_963574355.1 Loris lydekkerianus | reverse complement strand
ATTTTATAAGCTTCCAATTTTTGTTTATTGGTGTGTTAAAAATTTGGGTGCTTATCCCTCTGGTCTGGGGGGGTTTTTTTTTTTTTTTTTTTTTTTTTCTTTTTCTGGAAGAATTTTTTTATTGCTGCTTCAATCTTACTGCTCATGATTGGTCTATTCAGGAGTTCTGTTTTTTCCTGATTGAGGCTTGGGAGGTTGTGTGTTTCCAGAAATTTGTCCATTTCTTCTACATTTTCACACTCATGTACATGGAGATTTTTATAGTATTCACAAATGATATTTTATATTTCTGTGGTATCAGTTGCAATATCTCTTTTTTCATTTCTAATTAAGCTTATCTGAGTCCTTTTATTCCTGGTTAATCTAGCAAGAAGTCTATCAATTTTGTTTATCTTTTCAAAGTACCAACATTTTGTTTAGTTGACCTTCTGTATAATTTTCTTGCTTTCAATTTCATTTAGTTCTGCTCTGGCCTTATTTCTTTTCTTCTGCTGGGTTTGAATTTGATTTGCTCTTCCTTTTCTAGCCCTCGAAATGTATCATTAGATTGTTAATTTGGGAATTTTCTGTCTTTTCATTGTAGGTATTTAAGGATATGAATTTTCCCTGTGGGACTGCTTTTGCTGTATCCCATAAATTTTGATTGCTGTGTTTTCTTTCCATTTGCATGGAATACTTTCTTTTCCATCCTTTGACCTTGAATCTGTAAGAGTCCTTGCAGGTTAGATGTGTTAGATGTGTTTCCTGGAGATAGCAGATACTTGGGTTATATTTTTTTATCCATTCAGCCAGCTATGTCCCTTGAGGAGGGAATTTAAACTATTGATGTTAATTGATAGAACTGATATACATATATGGAATGCTGTCTGTTCTTCTCTTTGGTTAGCACCTCATTGCTTTCTTTCACCTCTTGTACTGTTGCTTTATTTGCACTCTGAGCTTTAGCTTTTGCATGGTTTTACACTAGATGGTGACCGTTGTGCTGATCCATGTGTGATGCACTTCTGAGTATTTTCTGCAGGGCAGGTTCGGTCTTGACAAATAATCTCATGTTTGCTTGTCTGGAAAAGTCTTTATTTCTCCTTCATTTATGAAATTTAGTTTTACAGTATACAAAACTCTATGCTGGCAGTTGTTTTTTTTAAGAAAACTAAAGATGGGCCCCAATCCCTTCTGGCTTGTAAGGTTTCAGTTGAGAAGTCTGCAGTTAGCCTGATTTCTGGGTTTTCCTTTGTAAGTTACTTGATGTTTTCTTCCTTACAGCTCTCAAGAGTTTCTCCTATGTGTTGACTTCGGCATTTGGATTATATGTCCTGGTGATTGCCTCTTTGCTTCTTGTACCTGGATGTTCAAATCTCTAGCAAGACCAGGGAAATTTTCTTCGATTATGCCCTTAAATAGATTTCTCAGCCCTTATGCATTTTCTTTTACTCTTTCTGGGATGCCTGTGAGTCTATATTTGGGCATTTTATTTAATTCCACATTTCACATAGGCTTCGTTCCTCTTAATTCTCTGTTCATTGTTTTTACTGATTGATTTAATTTGAAAGAATTGTCTTCAAGCTCTGAGATTCTTTCTTCTGCCGTGTCTATTCTTAAAACTTTCCACTGTATTTTGTCTTTGTCTAAATGAATTTTTAATTTCCAGAAGTTCTATCTGGTTTTTCTTTAATATGTTAATCTCTTTAGTGAATTTTCCATTCAATTTCTGAATTGTTTTTCTAGTTTCTTTGAATTGGTTTTCCATTTTTTTCTTTGTATTTCTTTGAACTTCCTTATAATCTGTATTTGGAACTCTTTATTTGTTATTTAAATATTTTCACTTTAGTTAGTATCCATTGCTAAAGAGCTTGTGTTACTTTTGGGTGTGGATGTATATATGGATATTTAAGGGAAGAGTCATATCTTGATGTGTTTACATTGTTAGTAATAATGACTTAATAAACTTAAAACTAATATTTAATTTTTATAAATTAAATATTAGGAGTTAAATTAGGTTAGGAGTTAAATTAAGAAAATTATTATAGATGATGGACAAAAGGGAGTAGAGATATGAGAGAAGGATCAGAGAAACCCAGAATTTGGTGTCACATGTACTTCCAGAGTACTGGCCCTTTTAACACTTAACAGGCTAGTTTGTTGAAACCTCACCACTTCTCCAGTGTGACTCTGTTGTGAGGTCACTGAGTAGGTAAGGCTCGCCAGGGAAGGTGGGGCTGTCCTCTCAGAGAGAGTGAGTGTTTCGGGAGAGTTAGAAAATGTAGAATGTTTAAACCTCATTAAATAGAGAAAGAATCACTCTGGACTAGATAAGGAGAAAAATACCTCTTATCTTCTGTCACCTTGGTATGATCAAAAGTGTCAGTCCCTCTGAGCACAGTTTCTTGAGTGTTAATTGCCACTCCTGTGATTTGTGTAGTGGCCTAATTGGGGTCTGCTTTGATATCCTGCTCCTGGACTATGTTCCCTGTCCCATGTTCTGTTTGTTTTAAGATCATAAATAACTTGGAACAATAATAATAAAAGATAAATCAGCCTAATTAACATAATTAATTAAAAAATAGTTCAGTTAGAAAATGGAACAAGAACCATGACATAATTGTTAGCTTTCCTTCGTTAAATTGATGATTAAAACAATGGCTGTGCAATAAAAACGGAACTAGCCTGAAACAAGAGACTGTTCACTGGTCCTCACGGTTGAAGGTGGACAGACTCCCCACCCAGCTGTTCCTTTAAAAAACATTCTCTTGTGTTTGACTTTTCATTCCCGCCCCTCTCGTTCTCTCATCTCTGCCAGCCACTGAGAGGGAACTCATGATATAGTTTGGGGCTCATCCCCAATGTTTGGGAGTGACCTTTTGCTCTGATTTATACTTCTTATCTTTATTTATTATCTGGAGCAGCTGTTGCTCCTTAATTTTGGATTTTCTTTTGTTTAGATGGGGCTTTTCCTCCCCTCACCACCACTTGTATGGGAGTATGTGTAGCTTGTATGGGGGTAAGAACCTTCAGCTTTGTTTGTGAGTGCTTTGATGGTGATCTGGGTTCCAGATAGATGCCTTGGTTGTGGGTATCCTTGGTGTAATGGTTTTCCCAGTTGCTAGTCATTTGTGTGCTCTAGCAGTTGTGAACTATGTGTGTAGGCAGCTTCCCTGTCTCTCTTTGATGAGGGAGAAGGGAAGCCTTTGAAATCCTTTTTCTTTCCCCATCCCTGTGGTCTTGAAGCAGCGTGAATTATAATGGCACACCCAGTTTTGGGAATTGTTGTTTAATAGGTGCACAGTTTCAGTTCGGGAAGATGGGAAAGTTCTAGGGATGGATGCTGATGATGGGTACACAATAATATGAATGTACTCAGTGCCACTGAACTGTAACTTAAAAAGATATATTTTATTTCATGTATATTTTAGCATAATAAAGTTGTTTTGTTTTGTTTTAGCATATACTGTAGAAATTTGAGGCTCTTCCCTACCTACATCCTCAGCTGCTCTCTGCTTGGTGCCCATGTGTAAAATCCATAGTCATGTGTGAATGAAATTTCCAATTGGATTGCCATGCTGGGAGGGCTCCAGCTACTGGGCTCAGCTTCCCACTTGATAGCTTCATTTGTTTTTATAAATGGGGACATTTGCGGAGGCTATTGTTTTAGATTTGTTTTTGTAGTTTATGTCTACCCAAGGTTAGTTAGGAAAGGATACAGATATGGAGCAAGCAATGTTACAGTTTCCCTCAGAGCAACAGAAAAAAGCCTAGTGATCGTGAGATTGTGGGCGAGTTACTTAACATCTCAGAGTCTCACATTTTGTTTGGTTTTGTTTTTCTTCTGTAAAATAGAGATTATGATAGTACCTACCTACACAGGGTTGTTGTGAGGATTAAACAAAATGAATTGCATGAAAATGAATTGCAGAGTGCTTGAGACAGAGTAGGAGCTGGGAAGCCCGGTTTATTTTCTATAAATAATAGCTGAGAACTCTTGGATTCTGTGACTCCAACTTTGGTTCAAAGAGAACAGAGGCAGACGAGGGGGCCCTTGACATAGTGCCCTTTCTAAGATATGTGATTCCACTTAAGGCACCAAGCCAATGGCTGGAGGAACAACCAGGCCAGAACATCAGGCTTTTCATCTCAGACTTCTCTGCCCAGTAAGAAACATCGCTGCCTGCGGTGCTCTGTTTCTGTAGTTCAAATATGAAAAGTCTTGGGAAAGGGCTTAAAGAGACTCAGCTTGGCTGGCTTTTCTCACCTACATGGTCAAGATGCCAGTGATTGCTTGACCACGTGGTTGGAGTGGGGAGGCCAGTTTTCCAAGTGGAGAAGAGTCAAGGACAAAGAAAAATGAGACTACAGTGAACTGGGCAAGTCAGAGACAAGGCAGCCACTCTCAAGGATCGTCTTTTTTAGGGACCTATACGTCTCTTGTTTCTTCTTTGGAAAGGCAGTTAAGCACATTGATTTTTCTTTTTAAATTTTTTTTGTTTTCTGAGGCAGAGTCTCACCCATCATAGCTCACCCATCAATCTCAGACTCTTGAGCTCTAGCCCTCCCCTTGCTTCAGCCTCCTGAATAGCTGGGACTACAGGCACCTGCCATAATGCCTGGCTAATTGTTTTACAGGTGGGGTCTCACTCTTGCTCAGGCTGGTCTCGAACTCCTGAGCTTGGGCAATCCACCTGCCTTGGCCTCCCAGAGTGCTAGGATTACGTTACGCCATCACACCCTGCTAAGCACATTGATCTTTAAAAAGTTTTCCAAGTTAGCATCAACAATTATTTGACCTTGGTTTAGTATGAGGAAATGTACCTGGTTGTGAAAATGAAATACTTGAAATAAATTCAAGGCCACATTAACATTTAAATTTATACTGCCAAACAGAAGCCATTTTTACTTTTCAATTTACTACTATGATGTGCTATACTTATTTTTCCCGATGACTCAATACAATGGGATATTTTTTCTCTTTCCTCAAATAGTTCTCAATTTGGATGTAACACAGAGTTTCCCATTTACTCCATAAATTACATATTTATAGCACATGGGAATAGCAGGAATGCTGTAAGTCTCTTAAAAGTACTTCTGTATTTGAATTATAGAGGAAAATGACTTAATAGGATCCTGAACTTTGGACGTTCCTGATATAGGTGGGGCGGAGAACAGAACTCTGTGTTCTAGGCCTAGGTCCTGTCTGTTCTGCTGCTTACTGTGTGCATGTGGGGACAGGTGGAAGGGACAGGTGGGCACCAGCCATGGGGAGCTGGTGAGGACACAGTTTGGCATCATGTGTCTTGGGGGCAGCTCTGTGATGTACTAGCTCTGAAAGTTTAGGACAACTTCTTACATGTCCTGCTCCTTTCTTTTTCCTCTGTACACCAGCACAACAGGAGTGACATTTAGGGTTATTATAAGAATTGAATAAGGTAACATGCAGAAAACTCCTACCATCATATTCAGCATGGAGAGAGTCACCAATAAAAAATGCTTATTATTCCTAGGAGAGTTACAAAGCAGGACAGGGGTGTCTCCTATTCCGTGTACCCTTCTCCTTCTTGTTTACCCCTTTGGAAGCCTGCTGGCTGAGGATGTTAAGCTCTCTACTTGGGAGAAGATGCCCTCACCTCCCGCAGAAAGCTAATTGGGACCCCAGGGGGCACAGAATTGGTCCTTCAAACCTGCCCCTGGCCTGGGCCTCATGCAGAGTTTCATGAGGGGCCTGATTACTTACTTGTATTCTCCACAGTAAGAAGGCACAGGGAAGCTCCAGAGCCAAAGGACATATTTGCCTGGGTGATCCTCAGTACAGTAGATTTCCCTTTATAACCCTATATCCCAGAGACACTGGGCAGTGCTATGGTTTGAATGTTTTCATCACTGCAAAATTTTCATTGAAACTTAATCTCCAATGCAGTAATAGTATTAAGAAGTGGGGCCTTTAGGAGGAGATGAGGTAATAGGGGCTGGAAAGACAGTTCATATGGTCTCCAGCCCTCTTTGCCCTTCTTCCCTCTACCGTGGGAGGACCCAGGTTCGTCTCTGGAGGTTGCAGTAGCAAGGCACCATCTAGAAAGCAAGCAGAGAACAGCCCTCACCACGCACCAACCTGCTGGCTTCTAGCTTCTTGATCTTAGACTTTCCAGCCTCCAGAACGCTGAGAGTTTAATTACTATTTTTTAAAAATTACCAAGTCTGTGCTGTTTTGTTATAGCAGCAGGACTGGATTCAGATAAGCAGCTAATTGAGGAGTCAGGAACTTGGGTGGTTGAGTTTTTTTTTTTTTTAGTAAACTTTTTTGTAGTGCACTTTAGACATTTTATATAGAATAACATGCTTCCGTTTTAAACATATGTTTGATGGATCTTGATGTGTACAACCATATAAGCAGCACTTCAGCCAAGATACAGGACATTTTCATAATCCTTAAAAGTTCTCTTATATCTTCTGTTGCGATTAATCTCCCCTCCCCCACCACACATAGGCAACTCCTCACCTGCTTTCTGTCACCATAGAAAAGTTGGCATTTTCTAGAATTTCATGTAAATGGAGCGTTTCACTTAATGATGTTCTCAAGATTCATCCACATTCTTACATGTATCAATGGATTCTTTGTATTGCTAAGTTTTATTCTATTATGTAGGCATCCCACAATTGTTTATCAATTCCATATAGATGGACATTTGGGTTGTTTCTGGTTCTGGTGTTATTTCATACCTAACAACAGTCCCCAACAGTTCTCAACTTATGCTTTTTGACTTTTTGCTGGTGTGAAAGCAACATGCATTCAGTAGAAACTATACTTCAGGTACCCATACAACAACACTGTTCTTCACTTTCAGTACAATATTCACTAAGTTTCATGAGATATCCATCACTTTATTATAAAATAGGCTTTGCGTCAAATGATTTTGCCCAACTCCAGGCTAATGTAAGTATGTTGAGCACACTGAAGGCAGGCTAGGCTAATCTATGTGTGGTAGGTTAAGTGTATTAAATGCATTTTTGACTTACTATATTTTCAACTTACAATAGGGTTATTGGGACATTACTCTATTGTGAGTCGGGAAGCACCTGTGTATAAAAAAGCTTCTATGAACATGTGTGTACCTGTCTGTGTGGATGCATGTTTTCGTTTCTTTTGGATAAATACCTGGAGTGGTATTGCTGAATCATATGGTAAGCACATGTTTAAGTTTATGAGAAACTACCAAAATGTTTTCCAGAGTAGCTGTAATATTTTACTCTCCTACCAGCAAGGGCTGAGAGTTCCAGGTGCTCCCTGCCTCGCTGACACTGGTATTTCTGGTTTCTTTAGTTTTGGTATGAATTCTAGTAGGTTTGAAGTGGTATCTCATGTTAGCGGTATCTCATTTTAGTTTTAATTTGTATTTCCCTAATGCCTAATAGCTTTTTCCTTAGCAGGATGGCTAATGATTTTGAGGCTTTTCTGTGAGATGATTAGTCATATCTTCTTTTGCAAAGGGTCTTCCAATATTTTGTCTATATTGGTTTCTATCTTCATGGTTGAATTGTATTAGTCCTTTATGTATTCTGCACACAAGTCCTTTGTCAGGACTTGTACATGTATGTATGTGTGTGTGTGTGTGTGTGTGTGTGTGTGTGTGTATATATATATATATATATATATATATATATATATATAATATTTTTGCCCATTCTGTGGCTTTCCTTTTATTTTCCTAATAGTGTTTGTTGGAGAGCAAAATTATTAATTTCATAAAAGCCTAGTTTACCACTTATGTCTTTAATGGTTTGTGAGTTTTGTGCCCTAAGAAATATTTGCCTACACCAAAGTTGTAAAGATTTTCTCCTACATTTTCTTCTAGGAGATTTATAGTTTTACTTTTACATGTCATTTATTATGTATTTTGAATTATATTGAATATTCTGTGAGACAAGGATCAGTATTTATATTTTTTGACGTGGATATCCAACTGTTCTAGTGCCATTTGTTGTAGCACCCCTTTCCCCCGTTGAAATGCTTGGGCATTGCTGTTGAAAATCGCTTGACTGGGTGTGTGGGTCTATTTCTGGACTGTCTCTGTTCCATTGACCTACATGTCTGTCTTTTGCTATTATCACATCTTAATTATGATTTATGAAGTCTTGAGATTGCTTTGGTTATTCTAAGTCATTTTCATTTCCATGTAAAGTTTAGAATCAACTTCTCAAGTTTTAGAATAAATCTTCTGGAATTTTGATTGAGATTATGTCAAATCTATGAATCAATTTTGGAAGAAGTGACATTTTAACAATACTGAATCTTCAGATCTGTGAATATGATTATGTGTTACTCTTTATTTAGGTCTTATTCAATTATTTTATTTTATTATTTATTTAATTAGTTTTGAGACAGAGTCTCATTCTGTTGCCTTGGGTAGCGTACCATAGCATCACAGCTCACAGCAACTCTTGAGCTTAAGCAATCCTCTTACCTCAGCCTCCCAAGTAGCTGGGATTACAGGTGCCTGCCACTATACCCGTCTAGTTTTTCTATTTTTAGTAGAGATGGGGGTCTCACTCTTGCTTAGGCTGGTCTTGAAATTCTGAACTCAGGCAATCTACCTGCCTCAGCCTCCCAGAGTGCTAGGATTGCAGGCGTGAGCCACCATGTCCAGCCTTATTCAATTATTTTAGCAATGTTTTATCATTTTTAGTGTATATATCTTATATGAACTTTGTTAAATTTACTCTGAACTATATCATATCTTCTGATGACATTGTAAGTGGAATAATATTTTTATTTTGTCTTCCGAATGTTCATGACTGGCATCCAACAATACACTTGAGTTTATAGGTTGTCTTTGCATCCTACGAACATGCTAAAATCAACTTCTTATAGTGGGGCTTTTTTTGTAGATTCTTTAGGATTTTCCAATATAATAATGTTACCTGTGAAAAAGATCATTTTATTATTTTCTTGTCTAATATATATATCTTTTCTTTCTTTTTTGTGCCTTTTTTGTAATGGTTAAAACTTGTAGTACAGTACTGAATAGAACTGATGAGAGAGGGTATCCTAGCCTGTTCAACATCTCAGGGAGAAGTGTTCAATCTTTTGCTATTAAGTGTGATAGTTAAGCTATAGGCTCTTTGTAGATGTCTTTAATGTAGTCTGCTTTTAATTATCACTATAATCTGGAAATTCTAAACAAAGCCGATGATAAAATCTTACTACCCCCCAAATAATCTTTTATTTTTTAAATTTCATGTTAATGTGAGGGTACAAACAACCAGTCACAATATTTGAATGTATTAGGTAGAGTCCTTCTTGTAGTTAGGTCGTGTACGCAAAAGGTGTGCCATCCACCCAAACCTCCCTCCCCTCTCCAATTGAAATTGAAATGAGTTGAACTTGAATTGAAATGAGTTTTTCTCCTATGTGGTTATAAATTAGATCATCTACTGGCTTCATACTGTTGGTGGGATTGCAAACTAATACAGTCTTTTTGGAAAGAAGTATGGAGAATCCTTAAAGAATTCAAATTAGACCTCCCATTTGACCCCACAATCCCACTACTAGGCATCTACCCAGAAGAAAAAAAAATCCATTCTATGACAAGAACATTTGCACTAGATTATTTACCGCAGCTCAATTTACAATCACCAAGATGTGGAAACACCCTAAATGCCCATCAACTCAGGAATGGATTAACAACAGTGGTATATGTACACCATGGAATACTATTCAGCCATAAAAAGATGGTGACTTCACATTTTTTGTATTAACCTGGATGGAGTTGAAACGCATTCTCAGTAAGGTATCACAAGGATGGAAAAGCAAGTATCCAAAATAATCTATCATTGGTCTAAGTTCCAAATAGTTGAAGTTACTATTGAGTTTTATTAATACATGTGTGTGCAAGCTTCAAAGTCACACATTTGTATCAGTCATCCTTTACTGATCATACTTGACTTGGAAGTTAATTATAAGAATTCCCAGTTGTACAATTGTCCTCCTGCTCTCTTTCCTTCCTCTGCTACCCCCCCACCCTGGCCCAGCTACACCCTTTCTTTGGAGAAGAAATTTGTTAACAGATTGAAATCAAACTGCTTCAGGTGCAGTTTAAGCCTCCATTCCCTGGGGCCCCACATATTCCTGCATTTACACTGTGGAGTCCCAATAAACAATTCTAGCAGAGTAATTGCAAAAGAAGAAGAAACAGAACTTTACTGACTTCAATTCTATCATCTATATGATCATTTGGAGTTTTTGTGTTTGTGTTTAGAATTTAAAACAGCGAAACTGTGAGGTGCAATATTTTTGTTTGGTAAGGGCAAATTTTTATCCGTGGTGAAATATTTTCCTCATTTGCATTATAGTCTGATAATTGATCCTTGTTCATTTTAATTGCTATCCTTGTTATTTGTTATTTAATTATAATATTATTCATTTCAGTGATGGACCAATATGTAGGTCTTAGTTTTCTTCCCTTTAAAAATACATTGATAGAATTTAAAAATCGAGCATTATTTTTGCATAATTTTGCTGTAAGATCTTTATTATAGTTTTTGTTTTATTGGCATACTTATTTGAACCAAATACCATAAAAGAAAATTTTTATTGTAAGCCGGGAGTGATTACACTTGTAAATGATTTCAGGCTCACACCTGTAATCCTAGCGGTTTGGGAAGCTGAGGTGGGTAGATTGCTTGAGCTCAGGAGTGCAAGACCAGCCTGAGCAAGAGCAAAACCAATTTCTACTAACAATAGAAAAGAAAAACTAGCTGGGTGTCATGGCGGGTGCCTGCAGTCCCAGCTACTCAGGAGGCTGAGGTAAGAAGATTGCTTGAGCCCAAGAGTTTGTAGTTGCTGTGAGCTATGACACTATGGCACTCTACCCAGGGCAACAGAGTGAGACTGTCTCAAATGAAAAAAGAAAACTTGTATCGTCAACCATAGCTTTTCTGGTCATTGTTATTATTCATTATAGTGCCTGAGTATTTGGAACAGTCACTTTCATGCAGAGGAGGAGGATTTGCTCCAGGATTGGGGACGCTGCTTCTGCTATGGCACCTAGCAGGTCCAGCCCCAAGCAGGTGTCTGTCCACAGACCATTAGAGTGCGGTTTGGTTGGTTGGTTGGTTGTGATTTTTGTCTCCTGGGGAACATTTTGCATTTTGTCCTGAGAAGGGGCACAGATAAGACAGATGGATTAATGAGGACTAGCCATGAACCAAATTTGCAATGCTGTAGTAGAAAACCCTGCACTGAGGGTCAGTCAGGACCCTCTGCCCCATCACCACATTATCTGCTGTCCATCTTCTGGGGTTGAATGAGACAATCTCAATAATATCTTCTGATCTGAAGTTCAATGAGTCTCTTAATCCACTATGATATAAAGGGTTATCATTACTCTCATTGTTTGTCTTAATGAGCAAAGAAGAGGCCCTTAAAACTAACCAATAGGTCAGTTAAATATTTTAAAAAATTTTAAGCCAGTTGTAGTGGTATACTCCTGTAGTCCCAGCTACTTGGGAGACTGAGGTTGGGTGGATCACTTGAGCCCAGGAGTTCAAGGCTACAGTGCACGGTGAGAGTGCCTGCACCCCAGCCTGGGCAATGTAGTAAGACCTCGTGATTATTTAAAAAAAAAAAAAAAAATCCCTAAGGGCAAACTAAAGCATCTTGATCTTAGCTGTTTCAATTTCGCTCACTCCTATCACTAGCTGTGACCTTATACCTCATTCTCAAGGCTGTGGAATCTTTATCAAGTTGCAATGCAGACTAGGAGGCCCGTGTTGGCTAACAGGGATTTGTCTGCCCTCCGGCACTCTCCAGGACGCTCAGCTGAAATCCTCCTTTGCCTGGGAATTGTCTGTGTGTTCAGATGGCAGAGGCAGAGACACAATCAATGCTGCCATATTGTTACTGGCAGAGCCAGTTACAATACCAGACATCAGTGCTCTCCAGAAGTGTTCATGGATCACCTGCATTAGAATCACTGGGAGTGCTTCCAGAACCCTGAGCCAGTGTCTGCCATAAATGTGTTTATATGATGATTGATATGATGCATTCTGGTCTGAGCACTGTTTCTACAGAAGAATGGACAAGAGTGTGAGGATTTGAAAATGGTTCAAAGCTGATGCAATAGAAATGATTTACTGAAACATACTTTACTGCCTTTGTTATTTCACAGTATCTTTAATTATTAAATGATCAGTGCTTTCTCCTTCAAACTTGTCTTTCTGCAAAACCAGGAGATATCATTTCGAGTAGCAGATATGACTGATGTGATTAATTATAAGATGACATTCATCACATGGAATCCATGGCCTGAATGAAAGGTTAGGGAAACTGGGTTTTTAATGAGAAAGTCAAGTTTAATTAATTGTCTTCTGAACAGATTTGCATTGGGGGTTTGGCATCAAAAGCTTAATAGCTAATTACAGGGACTGCCAGTGAGTAGGGGGTAATATGCATCCCCAACTTCATGTTGGAGATGTCATAATTGGTATATGTCACAGAACAGTGGGAGAGAGGGAATGGACACAAGCTGCAGCTTTCTAGAGGCATCTCAAGGTCACTCTGAGGATTAGGAGGATAGGTTCCAGTGTCATCCACAGGCTAGGACGTAATCAGTAGTTTTGTTGTTTTGTTTGTTTGTTTGTTTTATAGAGACAGAGTCTCACTTCATGGCCCTTTGGTAGAGTGCCGTGGCATCACACAGCTCACAGCAACCTCCAGCTCCTGGGCTTGAGCGATTCTCTTGCCTCAGCCTCCTGAGTAGCTGGGACTACAGGCGCCCACCACAACGCCCGGCTATTTTGTTGTTGTTGCAGTTTGGCCGGGGCTGGGTTTGAACACGCCACCCTTGGCATATGGGGCCTGCGCCCTACTCACTGAGCCACAGGCGCTGCCCCGAAATCAGTAGTTTTCAGACACGTGCTGCATACCTTACAGCCTTTGAATAATAGAGCCAGCACGGATTGCCAAATGGCCTCTAGCTGATCCCTTTCTACTAGGCCATACTGCAACCAGTGTCTAACTATTTCAGACAGTGCTGCCCACCCCCCATCCTTCTAACTCTGTCCCCCACTCAGCCAATTCCCTTTAGTATTTGGGTATCAGGCAGAGTTCCTATAATTCATCACTCGTTTATGGTGAAAGTTCTCAGCAATCTTAGACTAGAAGAGAACTCTCTAAACCAGAGAAATGGCATCTATACATATAAAAGAATATACAGTTATCACCATACTTAATGGTACATGATAGTGATTTCCCCCCTCATGTCAAAGAAATCACTTTGGCTGCAGAATGAAGAATGGATTGTAGAGATGGGCAAGAGCAAAGAATATAATGACATCTAGAAAGTTACAGCAGTACTTCAGGCAGTGGTGAAAGTATAGACTTGGCTGGCAGGAATAGAAATGAGAGGATTTTAGGAGGCAATGTAGATGGGGCCTAGTCACAGATTGGAGATGGGGATGCAGGGAGAGGCATAGGGATAACTCTAGGCATTAGCTTACTCAGGTGGATGAATGGTACTGCCATTCACTGAGCAGGAAAATGAGGATGATGGGAAATGGCCATTCTCTGCGGGAGGGACCCATCCTCTGTGTCATGGCCCCAAAAAACCAATTTGAAGAGTCTGATATTTGGGGAAGAGATGTGTATTCAGAACGAGAATGAGGTATTTTCAACTACCTGAAAATATATTTAAAAATATTTTGATATATTTAAAAATAGAAGGCCTCCTTGACTATAGTTGTTGAAGGAGAAAAACAGGTCTTCTGAAATAAATTATTGGGAAGATGTGCCAATACTGAAATACTGGGAGAGAAGTGAGAATGATATATTTCAAGGTGCTTTACAACAAAGCTCTTTAGCATATTTTTTTTAAATTAAGTCATATACACATAGATCATGAATACATTTATGCATATGTGGGGTGCAATGTGTGGTTTTTTAATATAATCTGATGTGCTTACATCAAACCAATCAACATAGCTTTCACCTCATTTATTTGATTATTGTGTTAAGATATTTATGTTCTACACTTGACAGATTTGACTTGTACCCTTGCAATATGCACCATAGTTATGGTCCCGCCATTTACCCTCCCTCTAAAACCTTCCCTTCCCTTCCCACTCCATTTCTCTCCTTCATCCTGGGCTATAGTTGTGTTCTATCTTTCATAAGAAAGTGTGAGTAAATATAAGTTGGTTTCATAGAAGTACTGAGTACATTGGATACTTTTTCCTCCATTCTTTTTTTGCAGTTTTTGGCCGGGGCTGGGTTTGAACCCTCCACCCCCGGCATATGGGGCTGGGGCCAGTGCCCTACTCCTTTGAGCCACGGGTGCCGCCCCCCATTTTTCCTCCATTCTTGAGATACTTTACTGAGGAGAGTATATTCCAGGTCCCTCTATGTAAACATAAAAGAGGTAAAGTCTCCATCTTTTTTAAGGCTGCATAATATTCCATGGTGTACATATACCACAATTTATTAATCCATTCATGGGTCGATAGGTACTTGGGCTTCTTCCATGACTTGGCTATTACAAATTGAGCTGCAATGAGCTCTTTATAATATTCCTAAATTATTACCATAGCCATGAGTGGTGGAATTTTTATGATACCTGTTTTCAAATGGCAGTTGGAGTCCCGATTTATTAAGTGAG
Organism: Loris lydekkerianus; assembly: GCA_963574355.1. Taxonomy (NCBI): domain Eukaryota; kingdom Metazoa; phylum Chordata; class Mammalia; order Primates; family Lorisidae; genus Loris; species Loris lydekkerianus. The sequence continues at coordinate 11,490 of CAUYPK010000532.1, read as the reverse complement.
TTGTCTAAAACTAATCAAGGATGAAAGGAGTTTTTAAAATTTAAATCTTCTGATTCCAGTGTTCCTGATCTTTTCAATGCTGCAGTGGAAGTTAATTTAGCTAGGGAGAGAGTCAGAAAGAATTCAGGTCTGCAAGCTAGGTTGTTTCCCTTTTATCCCACCCAGCAAAATCCTATTCATCTTTCAAGATTTATCCTCCTTCAAATCCCTCCAGCCTCACTAAGGGGTGGGTAGAGGCTGGGGTCAGCAGAGGGGGTGGGGTCAGCAGAGAGGGCGGGGTCAGCAGTGTATTCAGCATTCATGAAGTCTGTCTTCGAGGACAGGTGCTCTGTCCCTGGAAGTGGCACAAAGTTAGATTCAACTAAAAGGCCTGCTTTTGTGGATGCTTCTGAGCCATATACAGGGTTCAGGACATAAAGTTCACATGCAATTTGAAATAGTTGAACATGGTAAATTGCACGTGAACTTTATGGACACCCTATGTGTGTATATCATGTGTTTATGTGTATTTTCTAGTGGAGGGGAGCAAAAGGGTTCTGCCCTTGGCACTCAGTCATATTCAGGAGGAGGAGGGGGGGCGAACAAGGAACAAGTTTTGAAAGAACTCACAGGTTGAGATTGACAAGTCTAGAGGTTGGAAAGGACACAATCTTTACTATGAGGATAGAGTCTCACTTGTCACCCCAGCTACTTCCCTGATAGGATGGTTCCGGGATAATGCAGGAGGTGGTAAGGAATGAAGAGGTGCTTTTGGAAGAACCCATGTGGATGTCTTCCATGCTGGCCTGAACCTGGACCCAACACCTGTTCTTGTTTACCATAAACCAAACAGCAAGGCTGACAACATTCATTCAATGACAGTGTTCATTAAGAAGCCAGCAGCCAAGAGGGAAGGACATAGGCAAGAGCAGGCAGTGATAGAAGGTGACCAGGGGGGTAGGAAGAACAATGGCTTGTGTAAATCTGCTTTCCCTCTGCATTATTGGTGCCCAGCAATGTCTACGGTTGTGCCTGTGTGGCTGGGGCTGAGCAGGGTGGGTGGAATGGGCTCCTAGCCAAAGCCATAAAGCCAGGTGGGTGGAGGTGGTGGGGGCCAGAGCAGAGGCTGGGACCAGAGCAGTGCAGATCCAGCCAGTGCAGGCTACGGCGCCACATCTCGGTGCAGGAGGGCTGTGAGCCACCGCCATGCAGTGTACGATGTTAATCCAGAACCGCATGAAGGCCACATGGAAGTGGAAGAACATGGCCAGGAAGCTGTTACTTTTGAGGGTGACAAAACTGGAATGTAGAGAGGAAAGACCATGTAGAAAGGTCAGCACAAAAAACGTCAAAGGTACACATATTGCTTGTAAATGCACGGAACCTAGTGTAGGAGTATCTGCAGGGTCAGAGGTTAACCAGACTGGGCCTGGGAATCACCAGCTCTTACCTGACACCTGGCTCCCTGCACCACAGATTTCTAGAACGTACTCCCCATCAGGGCCTTGCAGCTGTCCACTCTGACAGCCACTTTTAGGCTGCTATCTGTTGCCACTGAGGTAGGACAGCTTCCAGTCCCTCCTTGAGGGACAAAGTGTCTTCCTGCTCTGCTTTGGTCACTCTATGACCATGACCCCCATTGACATGGACCTGGGTAGTTGTGGCCCCATCTGAGGGGGGTGCACCCCTTCTCTGGAGGCTGGGGTAGCAGTGTGCAAAGGTCTCCAAGCCACCCTCACTTGTGTCTGCCATCACCTGTGTTGCCTCGGTTTCCTCTTGGTGCCTCTGGTATGGATTAGTCTGAACTTTGGGACATGGTTGGGAATAGTGATCCTGTGGATTTGGTGACTTGCGTTGGTCATCACTAGACCAGTTTCAGAGGAGGGAGCAGAATACATTTTCCTCTCATGGAATTTGCTCTTGGTGTCATTCTTTGTCTTTAACCATATATTTTTGTACTGTCATCTCCATATACATTCATTATTGGATACGTTCATTATTTTTCACCCAACAGGTAATGCATGCATGTGTATTTACATTACTGAATATGAATCCAGTGCACCTTTTTTATTTTTTTTTTTATTTTTGAGACAGAGTCTCACTCTGTTGCCCTTGGTAGAGTGCCATGGCATCACAGCTCACAGCAACCTCAAACTCTTGGGCTTAAGCAATTCTTTTGCCTCAGCCTCCCAAGTAGCTGGGACTACAGGCACCCACCTCAACGCCCAGCTGATTTTTTGTTGTAGTTGTCATTGTTTAGCAGGTCTGATCTAGGTTTGAACCTGGCAGCCCTGGTGTATGTGGCTAGCACCCTAACCACTGAGCTCCAGGCACTGAGCCAAGTGCACCTTTTTTAGGTAGTAGTTCTGTATCTAAGTCTAGAAACTTCAAACTTTTAAGGTTTGTTGTTGTTGTTGTTGTTGTTGCAGAAATATGCAGTTCCTGGTTGCAGAACATGAGCACAGGACAGGCTGAAAAGAAAGTGAGGGGAGGGGACTTTTTTCACAGCCTTATTCTCTTGGGTCTGGAAGCTAGAGAATCAAGAGGTACTTCAGGGTACTCTGGGAAAGGAGGGAGAGCTGGTACCACCATATGGAGTGCATGACAGAGAAAAGTAATTTGCCTTGAAAGAAAAACCATCATAAGCAAATATGCCTGCCAAAGTGTTTAGGGATGAATTGCAATATCGTCTGCAGAGTACTTTGAAATGCATCAAAAATAAGACACATCAGTAGATTAGGTGGAGTGACAGATAAATGGATAGACAGATGATAAAAGTAAGGGTTAATTGTAGAATCTTGGTGGGAAGATAGGGATTTTGACTGTCAATTTTTTTCAAATTCTCTGTATGCTTGAAAATTTTTATAATAAAATATTGGGAAAAAGAAAAATATGTTCTCAAGTCAGATACACCTGACCAACTGATGCTGAAGCCTACTGGGACTTTCTGAAGAATCCTCTGAAATCCACCTCAGTTCCTAACCCCGGGTGGCAGAGGGAAAGCATTTATACATCAGCTTATTTCTCATTTCCCGAGCAGTGAAAAGCCCTGCACATTGGGAAGCGGGAAGCGGCAGGTACCTGGCGTGGGCTGAAGTGGGCTGCTTCGGATCACAACTGTGTGTTGCTGGTCAAACCCTACACAGAAGCAAGAGGCAAACAATAGAATGGAACATGCTGTGCAAGTATTGGTCAGTTACCTATGGCAATGTGACAGTTCAACCCAAAACTTAGTGTCTTATAATAACGAACAACTATTTTTTTTTATTAAATCATAGCTGTGTACATTAATGCAATTGTGGGGTACAATGTGCTGGTTCTATACACAATCTGAAATATTCTCATCACACTGGTTAACATAGCCGTCACAGCATTTTCTTAGTTATTGTGTTAAGACATTTATATTTTACATTTAGTAAATTTCACAGTTTCTGTGGGTCAGGAATTTAGGAGTCCCTTGGCTGTGTGGTTCTGGCTCAGGGTCTCCCATAATGATATATTCACTATTTAAAACCAGGGCTGCAATTTATCTGAAAGCTTGACTAGGAATGAAAGAGCCACGTCCAAGATGGATTACTACACGGCCTATGGCAGGAGCCTCCAATTCCCTCACTACATGGGCCTCACACAAGGGCTGCTTGAGTATCCTTATTACATGGCAACTGGCTTCCTGCAGAGTGAGTGATGGTGATGGGGGCAGGGAGAGAAGTCACAGTGCCTTTCACAGCCCAGTCTCTGAGGTCATAATCTTCCACTTCTCCCACATTCTATTCCTTAGAAGTGAGTCACCAAGCATGTCCCACACTCAAGGGGAAGGGAATTAGTCTTCACCTTTTGAAGAAAGGAGCATCAAAGAGTTTGAGGACATGTTTTGAAACCACAACAATTTTCCATTAGAGTTCTACCCTTCACTTCTTAGATATTTTTGCATTAAGTCCAGTCTTCCCAGAGTCACCGTCAAGGTAGTGGCCAGCTCCAAACCCTATAAAGACATAGTATAGGAAGGCTAATAGAAGAAGTTATATTCCCTGATGCTGCAACAGGTCCTAAGTTCATAACTAATATTTGTCATTTCCCTTTTCCACTCTAGGTGGAAATGCTCTAGGTTTCCCTTACCATGGGCCAAGTTTTTGGCTGATCTAGGTTGCTTTCCTGATGGATGACTCAAACCTTCACCCATGAAAGATCTAAGCCTTCAGTTGCCTTTGTAAAGTCAGGATTGCTGCAATTGCCCATTCACCACCATCAGTCATAGAATCATGGATACATGTCCCTGTGAATTTCCTGAGTTCTGCTCTTCCCTGCACACATTACATAATAGCAGTCTTAGATCCTTGTGGTAAAAAGAGTCTATTACTCTTTTTATTACAGTAGCAACTTTCTTTTTTTGAGGGCCTACTGCCATGAGAAGGCCAAAGTTAACAGGTGGTAATCACAGCATTAAGTGCAATGGAAGCTCTAGCATTTCTCATAATGGACACATTTTCCTATTGAAAGCAGGTCAATTAAGTGAGCAGAATCTGAGTTTACGGGGACGGAAACACACATTTTTTAGTGGGCCGTGAGAAATGATGGTGAGAGGACAATCTTACTCCCACCTTATGTTTCCTGGACCAATGTGGCTGGACCCTGGGGACACAGCACCATATATCAGCTGTGTTTTAATGTATATATACAACATTCTGAAGGACAGTGCTATAACGGACAGGATTTCTGGTCTCAGCCACATAGAAGGAAGCTGGTCTGGAATTACATTTTGGCTAGGGCCGGGTTTGAACCCGCCACTTCCAGTATGGGGCCAGTGCCCTACTCCTTGAGCCGCAGGCGCCACCCTGGAATTACATCTTGAATGTAAGCAACTAGCAAATTAACCAAAATGTAATATATAATTATTTTCAGACATTGGATAAAAGTTAAACAAGATGATGATCTCCATGAAAAGAGAAACAAAGGGGGCAAGAATTTTATGTTCTGTATGTTTTACCACAACAATAAAAGAAATTCTTAAAAATTAGACGCCGCTGTTCAAGGATAAATTGTGCTTTATTTGCCAATACAGGTCAAGATGACAAAAATCAAAGAGCTTGATAGAATTCAATTTTATAAAGTGGCATCTGTGGGTGTTTCCTACAAACTTTTAAAAATATAAATGATTGTGGAAATTTAAATTGCATTTTGCTTCTATGAATTGCTAATGAACACTTTCTATGTCATAAATTAATAATCAAAAGAAAAAATACATTTATTCTAATATTTTCACATCTTTGAGATTTCTGACTCCTTCTTTAGTGTGATGGCAGCAAGTTCCAGTGTCTGGACTATTTAGTATAGGCCATTATTTTGTCCAAGCCTCAGGAAACCATCCTTGCAGTATATTGCTTCAAGTATTGTTGCCAAGACATTGAGTTGAAATCAAGAAAGAGTCCTCCTACCTCAAATTCTCCACTATCCGGCCTTCTGTTCCATTCATCTACCCTGGTCCAACATCCCCAAGATCCACTTCTATAAGCATATCCAGACTAGACAAGGAAATTATTCTGGAGATTCCCAAACTTATTAACATCCTTACCTTTAGTCAGACATTAAACCGATCGTGATTTTATTCATCAGCATAGCTTTGAACACAGTTCTCAGTGTCCAGACTCTTTCTGGATAGTTTATTTTCCTGTTCAGTTATCAGATTTATAATCTTTTATATGATCTAATGTGTCTATGAAAAAATTACCAACATTTTCCCAACTAGTTTGTTTATTTATTTAGAGATGATGTCTCACACCTTGGCTGAGGCTGGAGTGCAGTCGTGTGATCATAGCTCACCAAAACCATGAACACCTAGGTTCAAGTGATCCTCTTACCTCAGCCTCCCACATAGCTGGGATGACAGGTTAGCATCACCACTCCTGGCTGGTTTTGTTTTTTTTTTTTGATTTTTAAAAAATTTCTTATAGAGACATGGTCTCATCATGTTGCACAGGCTACTCTCGAACTCTTGGCCTCAACTCTTGCCTCTGCCTCTCAAAGTTCTAAGATTACAGACGTGAGTCACCATGCCTAGCCCCAACTATTTTATTAACGAAAGTACCTTCTAATTAAAAAAAAAGTCTTTAATGTGGGGAACAGGAGGACAGATACAATTGTTAGACTATCATCATAAAAATCTAGTTTTAAAAATGTATAATTGCTTGGAGATTTTTCAAAGCATTTTGTCATGAAAAATTTTAAACATACACAAAGTAAAAAGAATAAAATAACAAATCTCCACGTGCCCATCCACCAGCTGTGGTGGTGGTGGTGGGGTCTTTACCAAGATGCAAATGTATAGTTCTAGGCATACTTTTCAGGTAGTCAAGATGGTTCCTGTAAGAGAAGAATGTTTCTCCCACTATCCCATCACAGCTTGAGAGAGTGGTCACATTCCCTCCTCGGAAATGAGGAGGGAATTGGGGCCAGGAGGGGATTGAGGCAAGGCCAAGGTGTGAGGCACGGTCTAGCTGTGCCCACTGGAGGGAGTGGCATCTTCCTTTTTCTCGGCAATTTGCTGTAAATTGGTGCTGACACTTGTCAGAGTTTTTGTTTCAGTCTGTTCTTCTCATTCTGTTGGAGTATCGCATGTTTTTCTTGGCCTGTGAGGTACTGTCCGTGACCTTCACACTGGCTCCAGCGTTACCGTCTGTCATATGTCACAGTAAAGGAATTGGCCTAGTGTCACAGGCCTTACTTCAACAACGTTTGACTCCCCGTCAGTCTAGGCCGCTCACTGTTTTCCATCTGAGTCCAGACAAACTAAAAAAATAATTGCTTCGAAATTGAATTTTTTTTAGTCTGTTTTTCTAATGAAACTCCTTGATGTCCTTGCTTGTGTTTTTCAATCTCGTCTCATCTCACTTCTGTTTTCACACTGAGACACGGTTGTTTTTCACAGTCTGGAGCACAGAAAAAAATGTGGCCTGTATTCTGTGCTGCTGAGAGCCCACACAGACTGGGGTTTTATTGGGGGCACTGCATTTTGAAAGGATAAATTGGCAAGCTGGGTGTGTGTGTTGGGGGAAGAGTGGGAACTAACAGATTGGTCTGAGCAAAATCTGATGAACAATTAACCATGGAAAAACCAGGGGAGACGCAGTATCTGTCTGCAAAAGCTGTATTGAAATATGGCTACAACTGGGGAAGTCAAAAGAAGGCAAATTTCACCTTATAAAATTAGATTAGAAAAGTCCAATATTTAAACTAGATAGACTTGGAAAGAAGTGAATTTCCTTCCCTTAGAAGTGAATACAAGATAACATCTCCCAGGAATCTACTATACTTCTAGAGGGGTTCCACATAACAGCAAACCCACCCAGAGCACTTACTTTATGCCAAATACTATTCTAATCCCCTTTGCTATATTACTAATTTAATCCTCACAACAACTTTATGGGATAGGAGCTTCAGAGCCTTAGGCTTTTATCTGAAAAATTTCGAACCAGATATGTTTTGAAACCCTAAATTTTCTGGACTTTAGAAAGGTATGTGGTACGTATATGTTAACGTAGAAAACACCCCCATGGGGCTGTACTTGATGATCAAATGCATTCATATTTCTGCAACAAGGCACATGAGTTTTATGTTAAGTGAAATAAATACTTAAGCGTTTATTTGGGTTAGAGTTTGATGCCAAATAAGTTCCAATAAGCTCTCCCCAACATTAAGTATTGAAACAATTTTAGATTTCTGAATTGTAGATGAGAGGATGTGTCATACTGTTATCCCCTAGTTTACACATGAAGAAACTAAGGGATAGAGATGAAATAGCTTGCTCAAAGTCATACAGCTTCCACACAGATGGAAATCAGGTTCAAGCCACATTCTTTCTTTTTATTAATGCTCATCATCCTTAATCATCAAGGAAATGCAAATCAGGCCACATTCTTTTTTTTTTTTTTTATATTAATGCTCATCATCCTTAATCATCACAGAAATGCAACTCAAGCCACATTCTTTTTTTTTTTTTTTTTTTTTTTTGAGACAGAGCCTCAAACTGTTATCCTGGATAGAGTGCTGTGGCATCACAGCTCACAGCAACCTCCAACTCCTGGGCTTAAGCAATTCTCTTGCCTCAGCCTCCCAAGTAACTGGGACTACAGGGACCTGCCACAACAGCAAGCTATTTTTTGGTTGTAGTTGTCATTGTTGTTTGGCAGGCCCAGGCTGGATTTGAACCTTCCAGCTCTGGTGTATGTGGCTGGTGCCTTAGCCACTGGAGCTACAGGCGCTGAGCCACATTCTTAACCACTGTGTACTGGCTCTCGCTGCACTCCCCTCCTCTTCTGGAGGAGTAGGGCTAAATCACCTCAAATGTCTCTTCTCACTAAGAATCTTTGATTTCTTGACCTCTCACTTCAACTAGCCTCATTTCAATGCCAGACAGATACCAGGGGCTGTTGTCAGAGATCAGGCTAGAATACGAGGCGGCTGGTGAAAGGAGCCCTCCTCCTACCCCAGCTGGCTGTGTCTCACAGGAGAAATCTCAGCGTAGTTGGTCACTGACAACCAGGTTGAGGCAGCCAGAGAAAAGAACACTGTGTGTTGTCATGATTATTTAGTCGTTTTTCCTTTTGTATCTTTCACTGCCACCTATTCCTCAAAACACCACCATGTGATGCCAATTGTGATGGCTCAGATGTACCCCTCTCTGCTGTGTTCCAGGATGGACTGTTTCCCCCAGGAAAGGGGCTGAAGAGTCTTAACTTTTCTTTTGCCAGCTGGAGATGGATTATGGGGTAGTGAAAGGAAAATGGATATTCAGATAATTGAGTTTAAGTCCAGACATGCAAACCTAGGCAAAGCCATTTAATGCTATCCATCTGTTTGTCAAATGGAATAGAAAATACTTACCCAAGATGAATGCAGATCTTGTGGAACCTCAAGTTTCTACTACCACATGCCCTGACCAGGAACTGCAGGAGCCACGCAACCCCATGTCCTCCCTCCTGTACTCTCCCTGCCTCCACACCGGCCCGCTCATCTGGCCAGGGACTCTGGTAGCCGTGTACCCTTTGGAGCCCTTCCTGCCTCTGCGCAAAGCCCTTCTCCTAGCCAGAGTCTGCTGGAGATTTGCCAAAGTCTGTGCCAAAGTCACTGGGCTCCAGACACTCCCAGAACTGTGCGCTCCACCTCCCGCCATGTTACTGGATCCAAGTGTGTCACACTCTGGAGCTGCTTCCACAACCAGAACTCCCTAGCTGGGGCAGCCCCAGTGGAACCACACAGGGTCACTCCCTACAAAGATCCAGCAACAATAGAGTGATCCCACTGGGGTCTAATCTTGGAGAGACCCCTCCCCAACTCTGAGGACAGCCAGGGGCAATGGGGAAAAACACTCATGAGGCGAAATCAACAGAAAAACTCTGACAAGATGAATAACCAGAGTAGATCAACTCCCCCAAGGATCAATGGGGGAGACACAGCACAAGATCCCATGCACAAATAACTGAGATGTCAGAAATCGAATTCAGAATCTGGATAGCAAATAAGATTGAATTAGAATTTCAAGCAGTAACCCAAAAGATATCTCAAGAATTCAACAAATTCAAAGACCAAAAGACCAAAGATTTTGACACATTGAGACAAGAAGTTGCATCCATCAAAGATCTGAGAAACACAGTAGAATCACTCAGTAACAGAATGGAGCAAGCAAAAGAAAGGATTTCTGACATTGAGGACAAAGCTTTCGAATGCTCCCAAACTCTCAAAGTGGAAGAAAAATGGAGAGCAAAAAAAGATCACTTTCTTAGAGAGATCTGGGATAATTAGAAGAAAACCAATATTCATCTTATAGGGATCCCCGAAAGCAACAAAGTGGCTTCACAAGGCAGAATCTCTTCTCCATGAGATTCTGAAGGAAAACTTTCCAGACATGCCAAGAGATTCTGAAATTCAGATAGCAGACAGTTTCAGAATTCCAGCATGACTCAACCCAAATAAGACATCCCCTAGACACATCATAATCAATTTCACTAAAGTTAATATGAAGGAGAAAGTTCTGAAAGCAGCCAGACGAAAGAAAACCATCACCTACAAAGGGAAAAATATTAGAATACTGCAGATCTCTGAACTAAAACCTTTCAAGCTATAAGAGGATGGTCATCAACATTTAATTTCCTAAAACAAAATAACTTTCAACCCAGGATACTGTCCCACCTAAACTGAGTTTCGTTTATGATGGAGAAATTAAATACTTTAATGAAATCCACATGTTGAAGAAATTTGCCATAACTAAATAAGCTCTCCAGGATATTCTCTGACCTATCCTCCATAAAGACCACTGTAATCATCCACCACAAAAGTAAACCCACCCAGAAAATTTTAATCAAATTCCAGCTTCCACATTCACAAAAGGATTAAAAATATCCACTGGACTCTCAAAAGACTTATCAATATTCTCAATTAATGTGAATGGTTTAAATTGTCCTCTAAAGAGGCACAGGTTGGCTAACTGGATACAAAAACTCAAGCCAGATATCTGCTGCATCCAAGAATCGCATCTTACATTAAAAGACAAATATAGACTCAAGGTGAAGGAATGGTCATCTATATTCCAGAAAAAAGCAGGCATTGCAATCCTATTTGCAGACACAATAGGTTTTAAATCAACTGAAATAAGGAAGGATAAGGATGGACACTTCATATTTGTTAAAGGTAATACTCAATATGAGGAGATTTCAATTATTAATATTTATGCACCCAAAAAGAATGCACCTCAGTTTATAAGAGAAACTCTAACAGACATGAGCAACTTGATTTCCTCCAGTTTCATAGTAGTTGGAGATTTTAAGACCGCTTTAGCAGCGCTGGATAGATCCTCCAAAAAGAAACTAAGCAAAAAAATGTTAGATTTTAACTTAAACATTCAACATCTGGACTTAACAGACATCTACAGAACATTTCATCCCAACAAACCTGAATACACATTCTTCTCATCAGCCCACGGAACATACTCCAAAATTGACCACATCCTAGGCCACAAATCTAACCTCAATAGAAAATAGAAATTATTCCTTGCATCCTCTCAGACCATCATGGAATAAACGTTGAACTCAATAACAACAGGAATTTGCATACCCATACAAAAACACAGAAGTTAAACAACCTTATGCTGAAGGATAGATGGGTTGTAGATGAGATTAAGAAGGCAATCACCAAATTTTTTGGAACAAAACAACAATAAAGACATGAATTATCAGAACTTGTTGGATACTACACAGGCAATCCTAAGAGGGAAATTTATAGCACTGCAAGCCTTCCTCAAGAAAACGGAAAGAGAGGAAGTTAATAACTTAATGGGACATCTCAAACAACTGGAGAAGGAAGAACACTCCAACCCCAAACCCAGCAGAAGAAAAGAAATAACCAAAATCAGAGCAGACTTAAATAAAATTGAAAACAAAAGAATTATACAACAGATCAATAAATCCAAAAGTTGGTTCTTTGAAAAGATCAATAAAATAGATAAACCTTTGGCCAACCTAA
>CAUYPK010000531.1:0-40396 GCA_963574355.1 Loris lydekkerianus | reverse complement strand
AAGATTTAAAAAAAAAAAAAAAAAAAAAAAAAAAAAAAAACACAAAAAAACACAAAAAAATGGCCAGGAACCTGAGAAAAGTGGGATCCAGTCTTTACTAATAATAGAAAAAAATGAGTTGGGTGTGGTGGTCAGTGCCTGTAGTCCTAGCTAGTTGAAAGGCTGAGGCAAGAGGATGGCTTGAGCCAGGAATTTAAGGTTGCTGTGTGCTAGCGACACCATGACACTCTAGCCTGGGTGACAGAGCAAGACTCTGTCTCAAAAAAGATAAATAATAAAATAAAAAGGGAGATCAATTCCTTGCTCTGTGTGAGTCATTGTCATGTTCATTCCTTTTGCTATTCAGCAATTATTTAGGAAACACATAACGTGCCAGATATCGTGGTAGGTGCTGGAGGTAGACCAGTGAACAATACGGAACCAACCTCTGCCCTCAACTTGCTGTGAGGATAAATGAAATACTGTCTGATAAATCGCCGTCAAGAATATTCGTTATTTTTCTCTTTCTTATCTTCCAATAAGATTGCTATCTTAACTAGAGGTATCTGTGGTCGACCCAGTTAGAAAACCTGGGTTTTAACTTCTTTTACTTTTCTCTACATCTTTGAGCAAGTCACTTCCACTCCCCAGACGATTCCTTATTCATATTCAGCTCAGGGTCTATAGTTGTTTTACCTACCATAGTTTTAGATCTATCATAGTCTATCATAGTTTTAACTATGAAAGAAGGGATACATTTTTGGGGAAGGAGATTTCACTATAAAGAAGAAATACTGCTCTACCAACTTGCCAGCGAAAAAGAAAACAAGAGAAGAAGAAATAGTAGCAGAAACAGCTGAGAACGCTTAATTTCCTTTCGTACGTAACCCTCCCAGTCTCTCTCCAGCCCCTCCTTTCGGATTTTACTTCCCCACTGTTAGTGGCTGCGGTCTCTTTAAGTGCCCGCCTCCGGTGTAACGTAGGTGGTGTGGCAAGGAACGCGTTTCGTCCCGGGGTTGAGCGTTAAGTGGTTTGTCCCTTTCGGGCTGCCGTCCTGTAGGTCCGCCATATTGTCTGCTGAAGCTGTCGCTGGAGCTGCTGCCGCTGCCGCCGCCAAGTCTGAGCGAGCGGAGCCGCGATGGGTGAGTAAGGAAACCAGGCAATTGAGTACTGGGGCTCAGGCAGTCTCGGAGCTTAGTGCTTTGGTGAGAGCCTGTCCCTGGTCTGCGGAAAATGTTTGAATCCCCTGTAGATTGGATCTGAGACGAGAAGCCAGGCCGGGAGTACCCCTCAGGCCAGTTTGGGGCCGGGCTAGGGCCCGCGCGTGGAGCAGTCCTAGGGGCTGGTTCGGGGGACAGCTTGGCACGCCTGAAGTCCCCACACGTGATGGCTTCAGGCAGGAGCCCACATGTTCCCGGAGGTTAGAGAGGGGCCTACTCTGCTCTGCTCCCAGACTGGGCTAGGGAACGGGTTCCCGGCGGCAGGCCTGGGCGACGCTTAGGTAGCCTTCTCCTGGCTTGTGTTTGGCCGACGCGCGTGTTGACTAGATTCGGTGGCTTCTGCGAACTCGGGGATGTTTCAAGGTAGAGTCCTCGGTTGAGGGGGCGCTAGGCGAACCACCTTCAGGCTGGTAACCAGGGACAGCCAGGCCGAGAACAGCTGGGGCCATCGAAGGCTGGGAGAACAACCGGACCAAAATAGTGTGTTTACGTTGGTATTAGAGTGACAATTTTCGTAGTGGTTAATAACCAAAGACCAAGCCTTTTAGGCCATATATAGGTTAGGGACTTAAGGTTTCTGGTCTGGCCTTGGCTAAGAGAAAAGGAGCGACCTGTTGATCTTTCTGAGGGCACTCGGCTGTCATGGTCTATGCCAAGCGAGAATACAATGGCGAAGTCTCTGAACTTAAAAAGACAGAACCAGCAGTGGCAATTCTTTTTCAGTAATAAAAACTGTTCAATTTGCTAAGCTCTTTCCATGTGCAGACATTGTTTGGATTGTTTTGCATGGCTTGTTTTACTTAATTTGTATAGCCTAAAAAGGTAGATACTACCATTCTGTTTTAAAGATGAGGAAACTGAGGCTTAGAGAAGTAAAATAACTTACCCAAGGTCACACAGTGGCCTCTTTAGAGCCCTAGTTTGTAACTTCTGTTTTTTAATGACCCGGCCCTCTAGTGGTTCGGCTGGAAGAAAGGGAAAGGAAGCTTTTAATCCACTTAAAAGGTGTTTTTGGTGCATAGGCCCACTTTGAAATCTTCAGTCTGTATGAAACTGAAAAAACCTGGAGTAAATTGCTAACCTCAACTGTTGTGTTTGAGGAAGCTAAATGAGATTCTGGAATTGAATTTTGTAAGATCTCTGATCCTGAGGAAACAAATTAATACTTGAGCTGCAAGGCAATGACTTCAGGACCAAATTTGGTATTGCAATCAGGCCTGCCACCTTCTAGCTCTCACTCAGAGAAGTCACTTAAATGTCAGATGCAACAATACATGCTAATAACCTCTGGCATAGTCTGTAATAAATGTTTTTCTTCCTTTCTGAGCCTGTCTTCTCATCTCTAGAAGGGAGGGGAGGGGCAATAGCATCAAAGTATATGGGAACAAGTAAGAGCCCTGTAATTATCAGAACAGATTCTTTTCCACTTTAAATAATGTTAGTTTATTTCCCTTAGGTCTCTGGTTTTCAGAATCCTCTGTTGAGTGATAAGACTTACAGGCCTTTCTTGGTAGCTGAAGTTTTCTGTATCTGGAGCACTGTAGGGATGATGCTTGCAGCTTTGGAGGTTGCTTTATTCCTTTTTTTTTTTGGAGACAGAGTCTCACTTTGTCACCCTCAGTAGAGTGCTATGGTGTCATAGCTCACAGCAACCTCAAGCTCCTGGGCTTAAGCAATCCTCTTGCCTCAGCCACCTGAGTAGCCAGGACTACAGGCTCCCACCATAATGCCCAGGATCTCGCTCTTGCTCAGGCTGGCCTCAAACCTGTGAGCTCAGGGCAGTCCTCCTGCCTCAGCATCCCAGAGTGCTAGGATTACAGGCGTAAACCACCTTGCCCATCCTGGAGTTTGCTTTATTCTGACCCTCCCTAACAGAGACTACAAACTCACAAGTCTTGGTTGACACGAGTTGTCTTATCACCACTCCTACTGATTTACTGCAAATCTGGCCACCCCTCCCTGGCCCTAAGGTGTAGGTCTTAATGTAAACTCTTAAACCAATCCTAGTAATTCTGTCATCCTAGTAGACAGTGAGTTAGGCAAAGACATATGGATGCAGTTGTGGCTAACTGATGTGAAAGGAAGCCGGGGGATTTGTGGAGGTCTTAGGTATTTAAAAGAGATTTGCCAGCTTTTATTCTTATTTTCTGCTAGTAAGTATTTTTTCTTTTTGAGACAGAGTCTCACTATATTGCCCAAGGTAGAGTGCCGTGGCATCACAGCTCACAGCAACCTTAACTCTTGGGCTTAAGCGATTCTCTTGCCTCAGCCTCCCAAGTAGCTGAGACTAACATGTGCCCACCACAATGCCTGGCTATTTTTTTGTTGTAGTTGTCATTGTTGGTTAGCAGGCCCCGGACCAGTTTGAACCCGCCAGCCCTGACATGTGGCCAGCGCCGTAACTGCTGAGCTACAGGCGCTGAGCCACTGCCAGTTAGTATTTTAACCCAGGTTTTACCAAAGCATGTGAGCCTCAAAAAAAAAAGAGAGAGAGAGAGTAATAATAATAGCCAGCATTTATATAGAACTTGCTGTGTACTAAGTAGTTTTCTAAGTACAGACATACCTCAGAGATAGTGCAGGCTTGGTTCTAGACCATTGCAATAAAGTGAATATCATAATAAAGTGAGTTACATGAATTTGTTAGTTTTCCAGTGCATATAAAAGTTGTGGTTATACTACACTGTAGTCTATTAAGTATGCAGTAAATAGCATTATGTCTAAAAAGAATGTGTATAGTTTAATTTAAAATACTTGATTGCTAAAAATAGGCAGTCTAGTGAGTCATAATCTTTTTGCTCGTAAAGGGTCTTGCCTTAGTGTTGATGGCTGTTGACTGGTGGTGGTTGCTTGAGGTTGGGGGAGCTTGTGGCATTTTCATAAAATGAGATAACAATGAGATTTGCCTCATCAACTAATTCTTTCATGACAGATTTCTCTGTTGCACACTATGCAAGTTTGGTCATGATCATATCCTCAGGGTCTACTTTTAATTCTAATTCTCTTGCTGTTTCTTCCTCTGCTGAAGTCTTAAACCCCTCAAAGTCATCCATGATGGTTGGGATCAACTTCTAAACTCCTGTTCATGTTCATATTGTAAGAAAGTTCTTTTTTTTTTTTTTTTTTTTTTGAGACAGAGCCTCAAGCTATCGTCCTGGGTAGAGTGCCATGGCATCACAGCTTACAGCAACCTCCAACTCTTGGGCTTAAGCGATTCTCTTGCCTCAGCTTCCCAAGTAGCTGGGACTACAGGCGCCCACCACAACGCCCAGCTACTTTTTCATTGTAGCTGTCATTGTTGTTTGGTGGCCCTGGCTGGTTTCGAACCTGCCATCTCAGGTGTATGTGGCTGGCGCCTTAGCCACTTGAGCCACAGGTGCCGAGCCTAGAAAGGTGAATCTTTCCAGAAGGTTTGCAATTTACTTTGCCCAGATCTATTTGAGGAATCGCTGCCTAAGAGCATCTATAGCCTTATGGAATGCATTTGTCAAATAATAAGGCTTGGAAGTTGATATACTCCTTGATCCACGGGCTGCAGAATAGATGTTGTGTTAGCAAGTTTGAGAACAACATTAATTTCATTGTTCATCTCCACCAGAGCTCTTAGATGACCAGGTACATTGTTAATGAGCAGTATTATTTTGAAAAGAATCTTTTTTCCTGAGTAATAGTAGATCTCAAAAATGGGTTTAAAATATTTAGTAAAGCTATTCTAAAAGCAGATTTGCTATCTGTCATCCAGACTCTGTTCCCTTTATAGAGCACAGAGAGATTTAGTATAATTCTTAAGGGCTGTAGGATTTTCAGAATGGTACATGGGCACTTCAGTTTAAAGTCAGCAGCTACATTAGCACTGTCCTTTGAAGCCAGACATTGACTTCTTTTTAGTTATGATAGTCCTAGATAGCATCTACCAATGGATGGCTATTTCATCAACTTGAAAATTTGTTGGTGTAGCCACTTTTTTTTTCCATTAGTGGACTGCCCTGGTGTTATAGCTCACAGCAACCTCAAACTCTTCAAACTCCTGGGCTCAAGTGATCCTCTTGCCTCAGCCTTCCAAGCAGCTGGGAATATAGGTCCCCACCACAATGCCCAGCATTTTGTTTTGTTTTGTTTTGTTTTTTGAGACAAGGTCTTACTCTTCCTCAGGCTGGTCTCAAACTCCTGGGCTCAGGCAATCCACCCACCTTGGCCTCCTAGAGTGCTAGGATTACAGGCGTGGATGAGCCACTGCATGGCCAATATAGCCACTTTCATCAGTTATCTTGGCTAAATGCTGCAGCTTCTGCCTCAGCACTTGCTGGTTCACCTTTGCACTTTCATGTTATAGAGATTGCTTCCTTTCCTAAATTTTATGAACGAACTACTACTAGCTTCACATTTTTCTTCTGCAACTTCTTACTTCTCTCAGCTTTCAAAGAATTAAAGAAGGCCAGGCGAGGTGGCTCATGCCTATAATCCTAGCACTCTGGGAGGCCTAGGTGGGTGGACTGCCTGACCTAAGTTTAAGACCAGCCTGAGCAAGAGTGAGACTCCCTCTCTAAAAATAGCCAGGCGTGGCTTGGCACCTGTGGCTCAAATGGTTAAGGCACCAGGCACATACCTGAGCTGGTGGATTCGAATCCAGCCCAGGCCCACCAAACAACAATAACAGCTGCAACCAAAAAATAGCCGGGCATTGTGGCAGGCGCCTGTAGTCCCACTACTTGGTTGGAGGAGGCAGGAGACTTGCTTGAGCCCAGGAGTTGGAGGTTGCTGTGAGCTGTGATGCCATGGCACTCTACCTAGGGTGACAGCTTGAGCTCTGTCTCAAAAAGAAAAATAATAATAGGGCGGCACCTGTGGCTCAAAGGAGTAAGGCGCTGGTCCCATATGCCAGAGATGGTGGGTTCAAACCCAGCTCCGGCCAAAAACTGCCAAAAAAAAAAAGAAGAAAAAAAAAGAAATTAAATAAATAAAAAAAATAAAAATAGCCAGGTGTTACAGAAAGTGCCTGTAGTCCTAGCTCTTGGGGAGGCTGAGGCAAGAGGATCATTTGAGCCCAAGAGTTTGAGGTAGCAATGAGCCAAGATGCCACAGCACTCTGCCAAGGGTGACAAAATAAGACTCAGTCTGTACCAGAAAAAAAAAAGACTTAGAGTTAAGAACCTGGCTATGGATTAGGCTTTGGTTTAAGGGAGTTTCATGGTTGGTTTGGCCTTCTATTCAGACCACTAAATCTTTCTCCATATCAACAATAAGGCTGTTCTGCTTTCTTACCATTTGTGTATTCTCTAGAGTAACACTTTTGATTTCCTTCAAGAACTTTTTCTTTTTCTTTGCATTCACAGCTTGTCTTAACTAGTGCAAGAGGCCTAGCTTTCTGCCTATCTTGGCTTTCTTTTTTTTTATTTAGACACAGAGTCTCACTTTGTCACCCTCAGTAGGGTGCTATGGCATCACAGCTCACAGCAACCTCCAGCTCTTGGGCTTGGACGATTCTCTTGCCTCAGCCTCCCAAATAGCTGGGACTACAGGCACCTGCCACAACACCCAGCTATTTTTTTGTTGCAGTTTGGCGGGAGCAAGGTTCAAATCCGCCACTCTTGGTATATGGGGCCAGCGCCCTACTCATTGAGCCACAGGTGCGCCCCTATCTTGGCTTTCAACATGTCTTCTTCACTAAGCCTTAATAATTTTTAGCTTTTGATTTAAAGTGAGAGACATACAACATATCTTCTTTCTTTGTTTTTGATACAGAGTCTCACTTTGTCACCCTGGGTCAAGTGCTGTGGCGTCATAGCTCGCAGAAACCTCAAACTCTTAGGCTTAAATGATTCTCTTGCATCAGCCTCCCAAGTAGCTGGGACTGTAGGCATTGCCACAACGCCCAGCTATTTTAGAGATGAGATCTCCTCTAGCTCAGGCTGGTCTCAAACTCCTGAGCTCAGGCAATCCACCTGCCTTGGTCTTCCAGAATGCTAGGATTACAGGCATGAGCCACCACCATGCCCAGCCTTAACTGTTCCTTTCACTTGAACAAGTAGAAGCCACTGTAGAGTAATGGCGTAATTTCAACATTGTCCTGGCTTAGGGAGTAGAGAGGGAAATGACCAGTCATTGGAGCAGTCAAATACACTCATTTTAATTAATTAATTAATTATTTATTTATTTATTTAATTTATTGAGACAGAGTATCACTTTGTTGCCCTTGGTAGAGCACTGTAGCATCATAGCTCACAGCAACCTCCAATTCTTGGGCTTAAACGATTCTCTTACCTCTACTTCCCAAGTAGCGGGGACTACAGGCGCCCACCATGCCTGGCTTTTTTTTTTGTTGGTAGAGACTGGGATCTCACTCTGGCTCAGGCTAGTCTCAAACCTCTGAGCTCAGGGCAGTCCACCCACCTTGGCCTCTCAGAGTACTAGAATTACAGGTGTGAGCCACCACACCTGGCCCAAACGCACTCATTAAGTTTGTTATCCTACGTGGGCATGGTTTGTGGTGCACCAAAACAATTACAATAATAACATCAAAGATAAATGGTCATAGATCACGATAACAGATATAACAATAATAAAAAATCTGAAGTATTATAAGAATTTCCAAAATATGATGCAGAGATAACAGCGTGAACATGTGCAGTTGGAAAAATGGCACTAGTAGACTTGCTCGGAAACAGGGTTACCCAAACCTTCAATTTGTAAAAAAAAATAAATATCTGTATAGTACAGTAAAACAAGGTATGCCTGTACTTTTATATATTAACTCATTCAATTCTGTGTTTCTCATGTTTTAATTGAGGCAACTGAAGCACAAGAGATTTCAGTAATTTGGGCAAGGTCACAGGCAATAAATGGAGGACCAACTTACTAAGTATGGTTCTAACTGAAATATGCTATTAAGGGCTATGTTCTGCCAAGGAAAGAACCCTTTTCTGAGTCTGAAATTGCCATTAGCAATGTAGGATCATGAAGCAGAATTTACAGATAATATGCCTGGCACTCTGGGAAGCTGAAGCTGGAGGATTCTTTGAGCTTAGGAGTTGGAGAATAGCAAGAGTGAGATGCCATCTCTACTAAAAATGGAAAAATTAGCCAGTTGTGGTGGGTGCTTTTCGTCCCTGCTAGCTTGGGCAATGGAGTAAAAATCTAAAAAAAAAAAAAAAGAAGAAAGACTTTATAAACAACAGCAGACAGTTTTGAGAGTTAGGGTAGTGAAGTACTAAGAATGGGGTAGTGCCTGTGGCACGCTGGCCCCATATGCCAGAGGTGGCAGGTTCAAACCCAGCCCCGGTCAAAAACTGTAAAAAAAGAAAAAGAAAAAGAAAAGAAAAAAAAGAAATACTAAGAATGAGGGTAGAGATCTTTTTGTGATGTTTTTGAGCTGCTGAGACTGAGGAGGGTGGATTGCTTGAGCTCATGGATTCAAGACCAACCTGAGCCAGAGTGAGACCCCATCTCTTCTATAAATACAAAAAAACTGAGGCAAGAGGACTGCTTGAGCCCAAGAGTTAGAGGTTGCTGTGAGCTATGATGTCGCTATGGTACTCCACCCAGGGAAACTGCTTGAGACTCTGTCTCAAAAAAAAAAAAAAAAAAAAAAAAATCTTGGGCGGCGCCTGTGGCTCAGTGGGCAGGGCACCAGCTCCATATACTGAGAGTGGTGGGTTCAAACCCAGCCCGGCCAAACTGCAAACAAAAAATAGCCAAGCATTGTGGTGGGCACCTGTAGTCCCAGCTATTCTGGAGGCTGAGACAAGAGAATCGCCTAAGTCCAGGAGTTGGAGGTTGCTGTGAGCTGTGATGCCACGGCACTCGACCAAGGGCGACAAAGTGAGACTATGCCCTGAGCAGAGTGCAATGACATCATAGTTCACTGCAACCTCAGACTCAGGCTGTGGGCATCCTGCTGCTGAAGCCACTAGGATTACAGGCACTTGCCACAGCACCCGGTTGGGTTTTTCCATTTTTTTCATGAGTCAGGGTCTCACACCCAGACAAGCCTCAAGCTCCTGAGCTTAAGCAATCCTCCCATCTCAGCTTCCCACAGTGCTGGGATTACAGGCGTGAGCCACTGCGCCCAGCAATGTTCTTAACTTTCTTTTATTTATTTATTTTTTCTCTTGACCCTTTTGAAGTAGGGGTACAAGGTATTTATTTATTTATTTGCAGTTTTTGGCCGGGGCTGGGTTTGAACCTACCACCTCTGGCATATGGGGCTGGCGACCTACTCCATTGAGCCACAGGTGCCGCCCTCTTTTATTTTTTATTACACTCTCAAAGATGGTAGAAAGTAGAGTGCTCCAATAAGGAACAGTCTTTTCTTACCTTTCTTATGGCCCTTTTCATAGCCTTTCTTGTATTATAGTTATAATCTGTTTATTTATAAATTTTGCTTCAATATTTAATTCTGTATAATTAGTTTTTTGAGCATTTACTTAATCTCCAGAGCCTTATTTCCTATCTCTAAAATAGGAATAATAGGTAGGGGAAGACAAACATATTAGGAATACTTATCAGAAACTCATACTTTTAGAAATCAGGCAGGCAACAGTTACTACATTAATAATTTTCAGCAAATGTTTATAGAGTACCCTATATGTCAGGGATTCTTCTGGGCCCTAGAAATACAGAGGTAAGTAAAAGAGACAAAATTCTATCTTTCTGGTGAAATCCTAGAGTTAACATTCTAGTGAATAGTTCAGATAAACGAAATGGAGACTGACAGAGGAACTGGAGAGCCCCATTCCCAGGTCACTGAGCTATAACCATTTGTTGCCACGGGGTATGTGGCTTTATTGTTGCCTTCAGTGATTTCCCATACTTCTTCAGAATCAGTTCACCTTTTTGAAGCTGCAAATCTGGATTTCCACATGATAGTAACTGCTTAGTAAATGTTACAAGTTAGCTCTTGAAATCTAAAGATACTAAGCGAATTTAAGATAGGATATTTGAGGGCAAATATAGCCCCCCAATTGTCTGTTTTATTTTTATTTATTTTTTAATTTATTTTGAGACACTCAGTCGCCCTGGGGTTGAGTGCTTTGGATGGCATCACAGCTCACAGCAACCTCAAACTCTTGGGCTCAAGTGATTGTCCTGCAGCAGGCTCCCAAGTAGCTGGAACTACAGGTGCCCACAACGCCCAGCTATTTTTCAAGATGGTGTCTTGCTCTGGTTGTCTGTTTTATTTGTAAATTTTGCCTCAATATTCTGTGTAGTTTATAAGATATTTCTTATTTCTTAGGGTATATATTTTACAAAGTTCTGTGTATTTAAAAAACATTTTAAGGAGATGAAGATAAATATTTTTAAATGTCTTACCGACAACTTCTTTTTTTTTTTTTTCTTTTTTAGACAGAGTCTCACTTTATCACCCTTGGTAAAGTGCTATGGCGTCACAGCTCACAGCAGCCTCCAACTCCTGGGCTTAGGTGATTCTCATGCCTCAGCCTCCCGAGTAGCTGGGACTATAGATGCCCTCCACAATACCCAGCAATTTTTTGTTGCAGTTTGGCTGGGCCAGGTTCGAACTTGCCACCCTTGGTTATAGGGCTGGCGCACTACCCAGTGAGCCATAGGTGCCGCCCCCCACTTTTTTTTTTTTGAGACAGTCTCACCGTGTCACTCTCCATAGAGTTCTGTGGCTGTCATAGTGCACAGCAACCTCAAATTCCTGGACTCAAGTGATCCTCCTGCTTCAGCCTCCTGAGTAGCTAGGACTGCAGGCATGCAGCACTATACCTGGCTAAATTTCCTATTTTTTGTAGAGGTGAGGGATTTGCTATGTTGCTGGTCTATTTTTTTTTTTTTTTCTTAAGACTACTCAAGTGAAGCAGTGGGAGTAGGGAAGGAACAAAGAAATCTATAACTGATTTTCTTTTGTCAAGAGGAAGGTCTCCCTATGTTGCCCATGCTGATTTTCAACACATGGCCTCAAGTGATCCTCCTGCCTTGGCCTCCCATGAGCCACCACACTTGGCCTTATATTTAGTTAATTTAAATTTTTGGCTGTATGAGTTCTGGTTAGCTGGTCATTATACATTACTTTGTTTTGCTTTATTATAATTTGGCACGTGAAATTCTGATACTTAAGAGCTAATACTTCCAGAAGCATCAGCTCTGTCATTTTCTTCTTCCTCTTGATTCTATTTTTATTTTATTTTTTCCTTCTTTAAAAGCTGGTAAACCTCAGCTTTTTTTTTTATTATTATCATTAAATCTTAGCTGTGTACATTAATGCAATCATGGGGCATCATGCACTGGTTTTCTATGTAATTTGAAATATATTCATCAAACTGGTCATGAAGCTCTGAGAGAAATTCAGAAAGGTTAACATAGCCTTCCTGGCATTTTCATAGTTATTGTGTTAAGACATTTGTATTCTACATTTAGTAAGTTTCACACGTACCCTTGTAAGAATGCATCGTACCCTTGTAAGATGCACCGTAGGTGTGGTCCCACCAATTACCCTCCCTTCACCCATCCTCCCCCCTTCGTCTTGATTCTTGTGCTTGCATTATTAGCATTATCTTTTCGTTAGGTTTCTCTTTGTTTTTTTAATCCTGACCACTAGACAACCAGGGGCTGTTAGGCTGTTAGATCCTTCCTTCCTTCCTTCCTTCCTTCCTTCCTCCTCTCCTCTCCTCTCCTCTCCTCCCTTCCCCTCCCCTCCCCTCCTCTCCCTCCCCTCCTCTCCTCTCCTTCCTTTTCTTTCCTTCCTCCTTCCTTCCCTCCCTCTTTCTTTTCTTTCTTTCACAGAGTCTCACTTTGTCATCATTGGTAGAATGCTGTGGCGACACAGCTCACAGCAACCTCAAACTCTTTTGCTTAAGTGATCCTTTTGCCTGCAAGGCTAGTATTTTCTATTTTTACTGGAGATGGGGTCCTGCCGTTGTTCTGGTCTGGAACTCCTGAGTTCAAGCAATCCACCCACCCTCACTCTCCTCAGAGTGCCAGGATTACATGTGTGAGCCACTTCGCCCAGCCTGTTTTCAGTATAAAGTTTTACAATTTTAATATATGGACATACATGCATGTTTGCAAGAGCCTAGGAGATAGTGAATATTTCTAGCTTGGCTTAAATGGGAGTTGAGCTTTTTAGGTTTCCCCACTTTAATTAATTATACGCCCCACAGCACCTACTAATGGTGTCAAAGAGATGTCCCTAGGAAGATAATAGCCAACAGATTCTGCACACTTCACAAGAGATAGTTGGAAAATTTATTTTGGAGAAATTGTTTGGATTATGGCTTATCCAAGTCCTCTGCTATTCCTTCCCTGTACCTTTTATCCTTCTTCCATATGTCTGAGCATTATATTTACATATATACTGAAGGGCCAAAGGACTAGTAAATCCTAGGACAAAATTAGGATTGAAGAACTAGAGAACTAGGGCTGTCAACTATCTAGTTAATTCATTGCCTCAGTGTGCCATACTTCACTTAGACCATGAGCTTTGAATATATAGTTGTGTATGCAGAATATAGTTTTCCTCAGGTGGCCTTTAGCTAAACCACCTAGTTCATAAATTCAACTTTGTTTCCCAGAGTGATTGCTGTTCAGCCTGGTCCTGTGAGGATGCTGCCAGAATATGAGCAGGCTTATTATGGTCTCATTGTGTACTGACCCAATTGCCCAGTAGAAGAGGAGCATCTCCCATTGTCTTAGTGACTGGCAGTTCTGACACGCTTGCAAATAACATGCTGAGAGCCTCATGCTGTCAGACCCATTTCATACAGTTTTCTTGTTTACAACATCTCCTGGTCATGAAGCTCTGAGAGAAATTCAGAAAGTTTGAAAAGCCATTTCCAAACCTAATTGTGCCTTATCAACATAGCATTTTACTTTTTTTTTTTTTTTTTTTATTAACATAGCATTATACTGTTCACAGTACTCTGATTTGATCTTCACTGTGACTCTGAGGTAGACTGGTAAAGGTGTGAAAATTAAGATACAGATAAATGACACCCAAGTTTATTAAGTAGCAAGACAAAGAATCTGTTTTTATGGCTTATTTCACTGATAACCACACCGTTTTCAGTATGCTGGTTGGTGGTCCGTCCAGCACATTATCTTCTCTCTCAATGCTAGATATCTCTTTTATTTTCTTGGGTTATTTTTGTTTTTGTGTTTTAGACAGGGTTTCAGTCTGTCACCCAGGCTGGAGTGCAGTGGCATGATCACTCACCATAACCTAAACTCCTGGCCTGAAGCCCACCTTTGTCTCCCAAAGCTCTGGAATTGATTATAGATAGGCATGAGCCACTATACCTGGTTTAGATATTACTTTGTAATACAGACCGTTGAAGGTATTCTGTCTGGTTTTTTTTTGTTTTTTTTTTAAGTTTTTGGCTGGGGCCGGGTTTGAACCCACCACCTCCGGCATATGGGCCTACTCCTTTGAGCCACAGGTGCCTCCCTGTATTCTGTCTATTCATATAATGTTCAACTTTTAGATTTTCTTTTCTTTTCTTTTTTTTTTTTTTTCTTTTTTTTTTTTTAGAGACAAAGTCTCACTTTATCAACCTCGGTAGAGTGCCATACTGTCACAGCTCACAGCAACCTCCAACCACCTCCAACCCCTGGGTTTAGGCGATTCTCTTGCCTCAGCCTTCCGAGTAGCTGGGACTACAGGCGTCTGCCACAACGCCCAGCTATTTTTTTGTTGCAGTTTGGCCAGGGCTGGGTTTGAACCCATCACCTGCAGTATATGGGGACAGCACCCTACTAACTAAACCACAGGCACCTCCCTCTTTTCTTTTTTTTTTGTTTTTGTTTTTTTTTTTTGGCCAGGGCTGGGTTTGAACCTGCCACCTCCAGCATATGGAGCCAGCGCCCTACTCTTTTGAGCCACAGGTGCTGCCCTCTTTTTTTTTTGAGACAGAGTCTCACTATGTCGCCCTTGGCAGAGTGCCATGGCATCACAGCTCACAGCAACCTCCAACTCTTGGGCTTAAGCGATTCTCTTGCCTCAGCCTCCCAAGTAGCTATGACTACAGACACCTGCTACATGCCCAGCTATTTATTTGTTATAGTTGTCATTGTTGTTTAGCAGGCTTGGGCCAGGTTCGAACCAGCCAGCCCTAGTGTATGTGGCTGGCACCCTAGCCACTGAGCTACAGGTGACAATCCAGAACTTTTAGATTTTCAAATCCTATGGCTCATCCTATTTCAAACAACTTTGTACCATTAATGCTACTGTCACCACCACCATCTCTCCTCCATACACACACATAACACACACACAGCTTCAAAAACAAGTACTAAGTTCAAATGGTTGTATTTTTCCTTTGAAGTGAAAACCTACCAGTACCTACAATTTTCTACTTCTTTGATGCATAGTAGCATTTGTTTTTTTTCTGTTTTTTGTTTCGAGACAGAGGCTCATTTTGTCACCCTCAGTAGTGTGCCATAGCATCATAGCTCACAGCAGCCTCAAACTCTTGGGCTTGAGATCCTCTAACCGCAGCTGCCTGAATAACTGGGACCATAGGCTCCTGCAACAATGCCCAACTAGTTTTTTTTTTCTTTTTTTTCTTTCTTTTTTTTTTTTTAGAGACTAGTCTCACTCTATTGCCCTCAGTAGGGTTCCGTGGCCTTACAGCTCATAGCAACCTTCCTGGGCTTAGGTGATTCTCTTGACATGCCAAAATGCCCCTCAACACTTCCTGGGTGAAGGACTCTACTTCCTTGGACTTAAAAGATGCAAACAAGGCTGGGCCCAGGTAGCTCACGGATGTAATCCTAGCACTCTGGGAGGCCAAAGCAGGGGGATTGATTGAACTCAGGAGTTCAAGACCAGCCTGAGCAAAAGGGAGACCACCCTGAATAAGAGTACGACACTGTCTCTACTGAAAATAGAAAAACTAGCTGCTCATAGTGGCACATGCCTGTAGTCCCAGCTACGCAGGAGGCTGAGGCAAGAGGATTGCTCAAGCCCAAGAGTTTGAGGTTGCTATGAGCTATGATGCCAGGGCAACAGAGTGAGACTCTGTCTCAAAAAATAAATAAATAAGGTACAATGTAACCTCATTGTATGTACCCTTATGTTAATTTGAAAAAATTTTTTTTTCTTTTAGAGACAAGAGTCTCTTTTAGTTGCCCTCGGTAGAATGCTGTATTGTCACAGCTCACAGCAACCTCCAGTTCTTGGGCTTAAGCAATTCTCTTGCCTTAGCCTCCCAAGTAGCTGGTACTACAGGTGCCCGTCACAGCACCTAGCTATGTTTTCGTTGCAGTTTTGCTGGGTTCGAATCTGCCACCCTTGGTATATGGGGCCGGTACCCTACTCATTGAGCTATAGGCACCGCCCTAATCTGAACACTTAGTTTTAATAATCAGTGATATTCCAAATCTGCTTATGGCATTTTTCTTCCCATTTTCTATGTAAATTTATATATTCCTAGTCCATATTATTGTTTTTGTTTGTTTTTACAGAGTCAAAAGCTGTTGCCCTGGGTAGAGTGCTATGGCATCACAGCTCACAGCACCCTCCAACTCTTAGGTTAAGCGATTCTCTTGCCTCAGCCTTCCAAGTAGCTGGGACTACAGGCTCTTGTCACAGTGCCTGGCTGTTTTTTGGTTGCAGTTGTTTAGCTGGCCCTGGCTGGTTCGAAACCGCCACCCTTGGTGTATGTGGCTAGAACCATAACCACTGTGCTATGGGTGCTGAGCAGTTTCTGGGTTTCTAATAGGAAGTCTGTATAAGGTCTGCTCTGCTCTAGTCACCAGGAAAGTTTCTTGGCTATACACATCTTCACTTACCTATCTTGCAAACATTTATTAACCAACTATTTTAACTAGGCTTTTTCGTTTGGACAGTAGAAGTTCTTGATAAGTACATAATAATTAATATTTGAGTAGTGATTCAATCAAAATATTTATGTATTTGTTAAGATATAACAAAGGTTGCTGCCTTTGGAGAACTTAACATTCTTTGGAGAACTGACACAGATTGTAATTAGTACAATGGAGAAAATAAAACAAATGTTTTGTTTTAAAACAGGGTAGCTTACTTTAGGTGAGGGTAAAAGGGGAAAAACCCAGCAACTGGAAGAGCTGGCAAAGAGCATTGTAGGCAGAAAGAGAACAGGAAGTGCAAAGACTACAGCCGGAAACAGCATGATGGGTTCCAAATGCTGCGAGGAACATTGCAACATGAGCATGTGATGAATGAGGCTTAAGAATTGCTTGAGACAAGATGAGCTGGAGGTGTAGGCAGGGCTTTCAGTTGTGGAGAGGATTTTGTTCTAAATGGGAAAAGAGTCCCTGTACACCAGTTTTATTGTGTGGTGATGGATTTAGAGGAGAGGCAGGGGAGAGGGAGATTGTTTTAGGAGCCAGGTAAAGAGTTGGTGACTTGGACAAGGTAGGTGTCAGGAATTGAGAGAGATGTAAATATATTCAAAATATATTTGGGGGCCAGGCATGGTGGCTCACACTTATAATACTAGGACTCATGGAGCCCAAGGTAGGAGGATCACTTGATCCTAAACAAAAGTGAGACTCCATCTCTACTTTAAAAAAAAAAAAAAAAAAAAAGGCAATGCTTGTAGCTCACTTGATAGGGTGCCAGCCATATACACCGAGACCGAGACCGTGGGTTCCAACCTGGGTTCCAACCGGCCCTGGGCCAGCTAAAAACAACAATGACAACTGCAACAAAAAAACAGCCCGGTGGTGTGGCTGCTGCCTGTAGTTCCAGCTACTTGGGAGGCTGAGGCAAGAAAATCGCTTAAGCCTAAGAGTTGGAGGTCGCTGTGAGTTGTGATACCACAGCACTCTACCCAGGGTGATAGCTTGAGACTCTGTCTCAAAAAAAAAAAAAAAGAAAAAGAAAGAAAGAAAGAAAAATTAGCTGGGCATCCTGTGGGAGGCTGAGACAGGAGGATTACTTGTGGTTACTATGAGCTACATTCTTGCCATCACACTCTAGCCTGGGGCAACAGCAAGATTCTGTCTCAAAAATAACAAGATATGGGGCGGTACCTATGGCTCAGTGGGTAGGGCACCAGCCCGAGGATGGCGGGTTAAAACCCTGCCCTGGCCAAACTGCAGCAAAAAAATAGCTGGGCTTTCTGTTGGGCACCTGTAGTCCCAGCTACTCGGGAGGCTGAGGCAAGAGAATCGCCTAAGCCCAGGAGTTAGAGGTTGCTATGAGCTGTGACGTCACAGCACTCTACCAAGAGTGATAAAGTGAGACTCTGTCTAAAAAAAAAAACAATAACGTGATACATTTTGGAAATAAAATACTATGACAGGATTTAGCAATAGATTAGATGAAAGAGGAGCAAGGAAGAAATCAGGAATGGCTTTTACCTAAGTTTTGGATCGAGTAACTGGTAACTGGTATTGTAGTTGCTGAGGGTAGGCAGAGGAAGGTAAAATTAAGTGAGATTTTTATATCCTAGTGGATTCATCAAGTAGGTAGATGGATATGATTTAGGAGCTCAAAAGAGAGGGCTGGGCTGGGGACATAAATTTGGGAGTTAATCAATGTATGAGATCACCTAGGGAGAGAATGAAGATAGGAAATAGTATTTTGGCCCATGGCATGGTGGCTTATGCCTGTAATCTTAGTACTCTGGGGGGCCAAGGTGGGAGGACTGCTTGAGCCCTGGAGTTCAAGACCAGCCTGAGCAAAACAGGTCTGGTCTCTACTAAAAATAGAAAAAGGATGGTGGAAAGTGTCTAGCGTGGGCAATAGAGTGAGACTTTGTCTTAAAAAAAAAAAAAAAGAGAGAGAGGGGGCGGTGCCTGTGGCTCAACGGGAGTAGGGCACCGGCCCCATATGCCGGCGGCGGTGGCAGGATCAAACCCAGCCCCGGCCAAGAAGTGCAAAAAAAATTAAAAAAAGAAAAGAAAAGAGGGCTCAGTGCCTGTAGCTCAGCAGCTAGGGCACCACCCACATATACCAGAACTGGAGGGTTTGAACCCAGCCTGGACCTGCGAAACAACAATATCAACTACCAAAAATAGCCGGGCTATTGGTTGTGGTGGACGCCTGTAGTCCCAGATACTTGGGAGGTTGAGGCAAGAGAATTGCTTAAGCCCAGGAGTTAGAGGTTGCTGTGAGCTGTGATGCTACAGCACTCTACTGAGGGCAACATAGTGAGACTCTTGTCTGGGAAAAAAAAAGTAAATAAATAAAAGAGGCTTGGTGCCCATACCTCAGCAGTTAGTGCGTCAGCCACATACACTGAAACTGGCCCTTTCGAACCTGGCCTGGGCCTGCTAAACAACAATGACAACTACAACCGAAAAATATCTGGGCATTGCCTGTATTCAGCTACTTGGGAGGCTGAGGCAAGAGAATCGCTTCAGCCCAAGAGTTTGAGGTTGCTGTGAGCTGTGACGTCACGGCACTCTACTAAGGGGGACATAGTGAGACTCTGTCTCAAAAAAAAAAGGAGGGTGGTACCTGTGGCTCAAGGAATAGGGCGCCAGCCCCCTATACTGGGGATGGTGGGTTCAAGCCCCGCCCTGGCCAAAACTGCAAAAAAAAAAAATAAAGAAAAAAAAAGAAACCAGTGTTTAGATGTGGGGAGGAGGAGTCATCAAGAGAGACTGGAAAGTATGGGTGAGGTAGGTAATGGTGCCAGGAAAGCTGAGACGTGATTAGTAACTACTAAGGACAGAAATTTCTTTCCATTACATTTGGCAATGGACATTATTGGTACCTTGATAAAAGGAGTTTTATCAGTCAGATTTGGTTAGAAGAAGGAACCGAGCCTACAGATTGAACAACATTGGTAATGTCTACTTTTCTTTTTTTTTTTTTTTTGAGACAGAGCCTCAAGCTGTCGCCCTGGGTAGAGTGCTGTAGCATGACAGCTCACAGCAACCTCCAACTCCTGGGCTAAGCGATTCTCCTGCCTCTGCCTCCCAAGTAGCTGGGACTACAGGTGCCCGCCACAACACCTGATTATTTTTTGGTTGCAGCCGTCATTGTTGTTTCCCGGGCCCAGGCTGGATTCAAACCCTCCAGCTCAGGCACCTTAGCCCCGTGAGCCACAGGCCCCAAGCCTGCGCTTTATTTCTTACACATAAAATATGTAATATTCAAGAAAACATGTCCCAATGAAGTTATAGTAAATGGAAATTTAGGATTTGTAGATGACTATCAAGAAACAAGATTTGGTTACCAGGTTATCAAATTTAGTATTTAGTGCAGTATGAAATATAGCATCACCTGTGTATACATATTCTTGCAAATATATATATATATATATATATATATGTATAGGAGACAGAGTCTCACTTTGTCGTTCTTGTAGAGTACTGTGGCATCACAGCTCACAGCAACCTTAAACTCTTAGGCTAAAGTGATTCTCTTGCGTCAGCCTCCCGGGTAGCTGGGACTACAGGTGCTGACCCTATATTTTTTTATTTCTTGGTTATTTTTTATTATCATTTCTTGGCTCTTTTTTTTTTTCTTGAGACAGAGCCTCAAGCTGTCAACCTGGGTCAAGTGCTGTGACGTCACAGCTCACAACAACCTCCAACTCTTGGGCTTAAGCAATTCTCTTGCCTCAGCCTCCCAAGTAGCTGGGACTATAGGCACCTGCCATAATGCCCGTCTATTTTTTGATCATGTTTGTCATTGTTGTTTGGCAGGCCCGGGCTGGATTTGTAACTGATAGCTCCGGTGTGTGTGGCTGGTGCCCTAGATGTTGAGCTATAGGCGCCGAGCCTTTTTTGTTGTTTTCGTTGAGACAGAGTCCCACCCTATGCCCCAAGCAGAATGCAATGGCGTCATAACTCAGACTGGGGCTGTGGGCATCCCACTGCTCAGCCTCTGGAAGCCACTGGGTTTACAGGTGTTTGCTATGGCACCCGGCTGGGTGTTTCATTTTTTTAGGAGTTGGGAATCTCTCGCTCAGGCAAGTTTTGAACTCCTGAGCTCAAGCAATTCTCCCTCCTCAGTGTCTCACAGTGCTGGGATTACAGGTGTGAGCCATGGCACCTGGCCCACCAAAAGTTCAGTGGCTAGAGCAACCAGCCACATACACCAGAGCTGGCAGGTTTGAATCCAGCCCAGGCCTGCCAAACAACAATGACAACTACAACCAAAAAATAAAAATAAAAATAGCCGGGCATTGTAATAGGTGCTTGTAGTCCCAGCTACTTGGGAGGCTGAGGCAAGAGAATCGCTTAAGCCCAAGAGTTTGAGGTTGCTGTGGGCTGTGTCGCAACGGCATTTCACTGAGGGCGACAAAATAAGGCTCTGTCTAAAAGGGGCGGGGGGAATATATATATATATAAATATATAAAAACCTGAATCTTTTCTAGCCCTTAACTTTACAAGAAATGTAAAAGATAAGAGTTCTGGTACTAAGCTAAGTTGAGTATGAGTTTAGTGGCACAGAACCAGAATGTGTAGAGCATTCTGTAAAACAGCTGAGCCAGGCATGGTGGTTCACACCTGTAATCCCAAGTGCTTTGGGATGCCAAGGGGGATGATCATTTGAGGCCAGGTATTTGAGTGAGACCAGTCTGGAGAACATAGAAAGACCCCATCTGTACAAAAAATAAACATTAAAAAGTTTAGCTATGATGGGGGAGGGATGTCTGTATTCCTGGCTACTCCAGAGGCTGAGGTGAGAGGATCACTTGAGCTGTGATTGCACCACTGTACTCCAGCCTGGGTGATGGAGGGAGGGAGACCTTGCTCTCTCTTTTTTTGTTGTTTTGCAGATTTTGGCCCGGGCCGGGTCTGAACTCACCACCTCCAATACATGGGGCCAGCGCTCCACTCTTTGAGCCACAGGCGCTGCCTGAGACCTTGCACTCTTAACAAAAAAGTCACTGACCTCTTTACCCTTTGAGGCATTTCAGTTTGTGGTTAACAACTGAAATTCCAAGAGGTGAGCAGATTTGTTTTGTTTTGTTTTATTTTGTTTTTGAGACAGAGTCTCACTATGTCGCCCTCATCCTCAGTAGAGTGCTATGTCGTCACAGCTCATAGCAACCTTCAACTTTTGGGCTTAAACAATTCTCTTGTCTCAGCCTCCCAAGTAGCTGGGACTACAGGTGCCCACTATAATGCCTGGCTATTTTTTGGTCGCAGTTGTCTTTTTTTTTTTTTTTTTTTGCAGTTGTCAATTGTTTTAGCAGGCCTCAGCTGGGCTGGAACCCGCCAGCACGGGTGTATGTGGCAGGCGCCCTACTCATTGAGCTACAGTCACCAAGCCTGTTTTTTATTTTACTTATTTAATTAAGAAAAAAATTTGGGTATTGTCAGAGGGCACCTGTAGTCCCAGCTACTTGGGAGGCTGAAGCAAGAGAATCACTTGAGCCCAAGAGTTAGAGGTTGCTGTGAGCTGTGATGCCACAACACTCTCCCAAGGGGGACAAAGAGACTGTCTCAAAGTAAATAAATAAACAAACAAATAAATTACTTGTCAGCATTTAAAAACTGAGTTTCTCATTCAAAAAAAAAAAAAAAGTCCCATTTAGGGTAACATAGTGAGACTGTCTCAAAAAAAAAAAAAAAAAAAATCCCATTTAAAAAAAAAAGAAGGGCAGCGCCTGTGGGTCATTGGGTAGGGCGCTGGCCCCATATACCGAGGGTGGCAGGTTCAAACCCAGCCCCGGCCAAATTGCAACAAGAAACTAGCCAGGGGTTGTGGCAGGCGCCTGTAGTCCCAGCTACTCTGGAGGCTGAGGCAAGAGAATCGCCTAAGCTCAGGAGTTGGAGGTTGCTGTGAGCTGTGTGACACAACAGCACTCTACTGAGGGCAATAAAGTAAGACTCTGTCTCTACCAAAAAAAAAAAAAAGAAAGAAAGAAAGAAAGAAAGGCTCGGTGCCTGTGGCTCAAGCAGCTAAGGCGCTAGCCACATATACCTGAGCTGGCGGGTTCGAATCCAGCCCAGGCCCACCAAACAACAATGACGGCTGCAACCAAAAAATAGCCAGGTGTTGTGGCGGACGCCTGTAGTCCCAGCTACTTGGGAGGCTGAGGCAAAAGGATTACTTGAGCCCAAGAGTTTGAGGTATCAGTGATCTATGATGCACAGCGGGCAACAAAGTGAGACTGCCCAAAAAAGAAAAAAAAATTTTTTTTTTCTTTTATGAAAATAGTTTCACTCTTGCCCAGGCTAGAGTGCTGTGATGACAGTGTAGCTCAAAGCGACCTCAAACTTGTGGGTTCAAAGCTTTTCTCCTAGTGCAGCTTCCTGAATAGCTGAGACTATAAGCAACTGCCATGACACTCAGCTAATTTTTCTATTTTTAGTAGAGAAGGGTCTCACATTTGCTCAGGCTGATCTTGAACTCCTGAGCTCAAGGGGTCCTCTACCTCGGCCTCTCATAGTGCTAGGATTATAGGTGTAGGCCACTGCAAATTATGATGGATTTACTTTTTCCAATAGCTATTAGCTTCCCTTTCTACAAAATGACCAGAACCTGGAATTCAGAACCAAACAAATCAGGGTCAAAAAAATTTTTTTTCTTTTTCTTTTTTTTTTTTTTTAGACAGTCTCACTTGTCATCCTGGGTATAGTGTCACAGCGTTATAGCTCATAACAACCTCTCTTGGGTTTAAATGATCCTTTTTTTTTTTTTTTTTTTGCAGTTTTTGGCCAAGGCTAGGCTTGAACCCACCACCTCCGGCATATGGGGCTGGCGCCCTACTCCGTTGAGCCACAGGCGCCACCTCAAATGATCTTTAGCCTCCTC
Organism: Loris lydekkerianus; assembly: GCA_963574355.1. Lineage (NCBI taxonomy): Eukaryota > Metazoa > Chordata > Mammalia > Primates > Lorisidae > Loris > Loris lydekkerianus. Next base: position 17,529 of record CAUYPK010000531.1, on the reverse strand, counting down.
AGTAGCTGGGACTACAGGTACCTGCCACAACACCCAGCTATTTTGTTAGAGATGAGTTCTCACCCTTGCTCAGTCTGCACTCAAACTCTTGAGCTGAAGCAGTCCGCCTGCCTCAGCCTCCCAGAGTGCTAGGATTGTAGGTGTAAGCCACTGCACTCAGCATCAGGGTTGAATTTAATTGACCTCCTGGCTTGTCATTGATTCTCATTTCTCTCATCAGAGAAGTGGGGATTAATGCCCACTTCTCAGGATTGAAGATTAGAGATTGTATCTACAAAGAGCTTGGCATTATTATCAAACCTTACTAACTTGCTAATTATTTGTTTGAGAATTCCTATTGAAGAGTCTAAGGAAGGGCCAGCTGAAAAAAGTCATTTCAGGGCCAGGTGTGGTGGCTGACACCTGTAATCAGGGAGGCCAAGGCAGGTGGATTGCTTGAGCTCACAAGTTTGAGACCAGTGTCAGCAAAAAGCAAGACCCTGTCTCTACTAAAAATAGAAAAACTGAGGCAAGAGGATCACTTGAGCCTGAGTTGGAGGTTTCTGTGAACTTTGACGCCACAGCGCTCTATCCAGGGTGACAGCTTGAAACTCTGTCTCAAAAAAATATAATAAAATAGAATAATAAAATAAAAATAGCCAGGCATTGTGGTGGGTGCCTGTAGTCCCAGCTACTCGGGAGGCTGAGGCAAGAGAATCACTTGAACCCAAGAGTTTGAGGTTGCCATGAGCTGTGACACCACAGCATTCTAATGAGGGTGACAAAGTGAGACTTTGTCTCCAAAAAAAAAAAGTTATTTCAGGAGGAATATAGTGGCTCACACCTGTACTCCTAGCAGTTTGACAAGCCAAAGCATGAGAATCTCTGGAGGCCAGGAGTTGGAGACCAGCCTGAGCAAGAGGGAGACCCAATCTCTACTAAAAATATTAATAGAAAAATTACCTGGGCTTGGTGGTGTGTGTGTGCCTGTAGGCCCAACTATTCAGGAGGCTGAGGGAGAAGAATCACTTGAACCCAGGAGATTGAGGTACAGTGAGCTATGATGACGCCAGTGAACTGTAGCCCAGGCAATAGTGACTCTATTTAAAAGTCATTTCAGCATGGGAGAAGGCAGGTTTTTTATATTCTTGAAGGAAGAGGTCACATGTTGGAAGATAACAGTTTATTTTTATCTTATCTTTTTCCCCAGTGGCTGTAAGGAACCTTTAATACATACATCATGATGAGTTGTAAAGCTTATATGCCCAAGAGTCATTCTGCCTGATTTAAAGCCTTGGCTCACTCTCAATGCCAGGGCAGCTATAATAACATTTCATTAGAAAGGCTCCTTCTGCAAAGAAGAGAGCCCAGTCAGCTTAGCCCCAGGGCAAGGATCATAATTTGAAAAGATTGACTGCTTAATGATGTTCCAAGGCCCAGCTTCTTTGCATATTGTCACTTCATTACCTGAAAGGAAAACACTGGTTTCCTAATCTTTCACATACAGGTCTTTTGGACTCTTCTAGGCAAATGCCTTCAGGTGGTTACTTGGTAAATTGCTTGGTCCACTTTTTGAAATATAAACCATGAACTATAAGACCTTGCCTTGGAAAGTCCCAGAGCCAGCAGCTGTCCAGGGTGCTTTAAGCACATATTTGTGACCTTGAACACAGTAATGGTATTGTTATCCCATACACAGGACAGCTTGCTATACGTAGTATGGACTCTGTCATCCTGAGTGCTGTGGTGTCATAGCTCAAACTCTTGGGTTCAATCAATCTTCTTACCTCAGCCTCCCAAGTAGCTGGGATTACAAGCCCCCTCCATAATGCCTGGCTATTTTTCCTATATATATTTTTTTGAATGATCTTTGTTTTTTTAATTTTATTTATTATTAATATTATTTTCGGGACAGAGCCTCAAGCTGTCGCCCTGGGTAGAGTACCGTGGCATTTTTGTTTGGCGGGCCTGGGCTGGATTCAAACCTGCCAGTTCAGGTGTATGTGGCTGGCGCCTTAGCCGCTTGAGCCACAAGCCTTACTTTTCCTATTTTTAGTTAGAGATAGGATCTCACTCTTGCTTTGGCTGGCCTCAAACTTAAGCTCAGGCAGTCCATCTGCCTTGGCCTCCAGAGTGCTAGGATTACAGGCATGAGCCACCATGCCCAGCCATAGTTTAGGGGTTTTTTTGTTTTGTTTTGTTTTGTTTTGTTTTTTTGAGACAGTCTATGTCGCGTCACAGCTCACGGCAACCTCAACATCTTGGGCTTAAGCAATTCTCTTGCCTTAGCCTCCCAAGTAGCTTGGACTACAGGCACCTCTTACAATACCTGGCTATTATTTTGTAGTTGTCTTACCTGCACCTGTTGTTTAGTTGTAGTTGTTTGGCAGGCCTAAGCCAGGTTTAAACCCACCAGCCTTGGTGTATGTGGCTGGCGCCCTAACCGCTGAGCTACAGATGCTGAGCCTAGTTTGGGTTTTTCTGATAAAATGTATATAATTTAATTTATTTTATTTACTTATTTTTTTTTTTTTTTTTTTTTTTGAGACAGAGCCTCAAGCTGTCATCCTTAGTAGAGTGCTGTAGCATCACAGCTCACAGCAACCTCCAACTCCTGGGCTCAAGCGATTTCTCCTGCCTCTGCTTCCCAAGTAGCTGGGACTACAGGTGGCTACCACAACACCCAGCTATTTTTTGGTTGTAGCCGTCATTGTTGTTTGGCAGGCCTGGGCTGGATTCAAACTCGCCAGCTCAGGTGTATGTGACTGGCACCTTAGCTGCTTGAGCCACAGATACCGAGCCAAATGTATATAATTTTAAAAATTTGTGCTTCTCAAACTTTTAAACACCGGTGATTAAATGTAGAACTATAGCTATCTACCTACTCACTAATGGGTGACCTGAGCCTCAGTTTTTTTTGTCCTTTGACTATTGTGTTTGCTAAGCCTCAATTTTTTCCTTTATCAGGGAAGGCCTATATTAGTTCTCTATGGCTTTCATATCAAAGTACCACAGAGTGGGTGACTTAAACAACAGAAATATATTTTCTTGCAATTCTGGAGGATTGCTGGCAGGGTTGATTTTTTTCTGAGACCTTTCTTTGGCTTCTAGATAGCTGAGGGTTTTGTTTGTTTGGTTGGTTTTCTTTATTAAATCATAACTGTAAATTAATGCATTTATGGGATACAGTGTACTGATTTGATATACAATGTGGAATGCTTACATCGAACTAATTAACATAACCATCACCACTTATTTGTTGTGGTAAGACATTTGTATTATGTGCATTAGGTGAGGTCCCACTGAATACCCTCCCTTCTCCTGCCCTCTTCTCTCTCAGGCTCAACCCCCTCCCACTCCTCCTCCCTCGTTCTTTCTGGACTGTAGTTATGTTTTACCATTCATATGAATATGTAGGTGATTATATATTGATTTCATAGTAGTATTGAGTACATTGGATACTTTTTTCCCATTCTTTTTTTTTTTTTGTAGTTTTTGGCTGGGGCTGGGTTTGAACCCGCCGCCTCTGATATATGGGTCCAGTACCCTACTCCTTTGAGCCACAGGCGCTGCCCCTTTTTTCCATTCTTGAGATACTTTACTAAGACATATGTTCCAGCTCCATCTACATAAACATAAAAAAAGTAATGTCTCCATCTTTTTATGGCTGCATAGCATTCTGTGGTATACATTTACCACAATTTGTTAATTCATTCATGAGTTGATGAGCACTTGGGCTGCTGCCATGACTCGGCAGTTATGAATTGGGCTACAGTAAACATTCTGGTGCAAATGTCTTTGTTGTAAAATGATTTGTGATCACTTGGGTATATACCTAGTGGAGGAACTGCAGGATGTATTAGCTTGCATTTCCACCAGCAGTGTAGAAAGAAGTGTTCCTTCTCTCCGTATCCATGCCAACATCTGTAGGTTTGGGATTTGTGATATGGGCTAAACTTACTGTAGTTAGATGATATCTCATAGTGGTTTTGATTTATATTTCTCTAATGATTAAAGATGATGAGCATTTTTTCATTTGTTGGCTATGCACCTGTCTTCTTCAGAAGAGCTTCTGTTCAAGTCTCTTGCCCACAAAAAATGGGGTTATTTGTTCTTTTCTTATTGATAATAAGTTTTTCTCTGTGGTTTCTAGTTATCAGACCTTTTTCAGAAGCATAACCTGTAGAAATCTCCCATTCTGAAGGCTGTGTACTCGGCTGTACAGAAGCTTTTTAGTTTGCTCAGATCCCAGTAATATATTTTTGGTATTCCTTCAATAGCCAGGGGTGTCCTCCTCATAAAATATTCTCCCAGGCTGATTTCTTCAGGTGTTTTCCCTGCACTCTCTTCTACTATTTTTATAGTTTCATGTCTTAAGTTTAAATCTTTTTATCCAGTGAGAATCAATTTTCATTGATGGTGAAAGGTGAGGGTCCAGTTTCAGTCTTCTACAGGTCGCTAGCTAGTTCTTCCAACACCATTTGTTAAATAGGGACTCTTTCCCCCAATGAATGTTTCGGGGTTTTTTTGTTTGTTTGTTTGTTTGTTTGTTTTTTGTTTTTTCTTGAGACAGAGTCTCATTATGTCGCCCTCAAGTAGAATACCCTGGAGTCACAGCTCACAGCAACCTCAAACTTTTGGGTTTAAGTGATTCTCTTGCCTCAGCCTCCCAAGTAGCTGGGACTACAGGCGCCTGCCACAACACCCGGCTATTTTTTGTTGCAGTGGTCATTGTTGGTTAGCTGGTTGGTTAGCTGGCCCAGGCCAGGTTTGAACACACCAACTTCGGTGTATGTGGCTGGTGCCGTAACCACTGTGCCACAGGCGTGGAGCCGCAATGAATTGTTGTTTTTGAGTACATTGTATCCAATGTACTCAATACTACTATGAAATCAATATATAATAACCTACATATTCATATGAATGGTAAAACTTAACTATAGTCCAGAAAGAAGGAGGGAGGAGAAGTGAGGCAGGATCTCACTCTGTCACCCATGGTTATCAAAGATCAAATGACAAGGCTCGGCACCCATAGTACAGTGGTTATGGCACCAGCCACATACACCAAGGCTGGCGACTTCGAACCCAGCCCAGGCCAGCTAAGCAACAATGACTACTGCAGCAGAAAAATAGTTGGGCGTTGTGGCAGGCACCTGTAGTCCCAGCTACTTGGGAGGCTGAGGCAAGAGAATCACTTAAGCCCAAGAGTTTGAGGTTGCTATGAGCTGTGACACCACTGTACTCTACCGATGGCGACATAGTGAGATTCTGTCTCCAAAAAAAAAGAGGATCAAATGACAGTAAGAGCCTGAGTTCATGTCTTGGTTCTCTATTCTGCTCCATAAATCTACCTCTCTAATTTTGTGCCAGTACCAAGATGTTATGATCACTCTTTTTTTTTAAACAGTCTCGCTTTTTCACCCTCAGTAGAGTGCCATAGCATTATAGCTCACAGCAACCTCAAACTCTTGGTCTCAAGTGCTCCTTTTGCCTCAGCCTCCCAAGTAGCTGGAACTACAGGCGCCTGCTACAATGCCCAGCTATTTTTAGAGGAGGTCTTGCTCTGGCTCAGGCTGGTCTTGAACTGAGCTCTGCCTTGGCCTCCCACAGTGTTAGGATTACAGGTGTGAGCCGCCACTCCCGGCCTTAGATAGCTGTCTTCATGAAAGGTGTTTTTCCCTCTTGTGAGGATGCCAATTACGGGATTAGGGCCTTGCTCAATAACGTTACTTGCCTTAATTACCTCTTTCAGGACTCTGTCTCCAAATATAGTCACATTGTGAGTTACTGGGGGTTAGAACTTTAGGATATACTTCACCCATGTCTATTTAGTATTATTGTAGCCAGTTCATTAAGGCTACAGGTTCTTGCCTGTTGAAAGGCTTAGAAAATACATGGCAACATTAGACATTTATTCCCTGGAAATGGGAAGTATAATTTCAGAGACCTATTTACTTTGAGAGAGTTCCTTGACTAAGAGAACTCAAAGACAGTGTAAAACAGTCAGAATCTAGAAAAGTTTATTTGTATTGCAGATTTTTTTTTTTTTTTACCTAGCCTCAGCAAGTAAGGAGGTGCATGATGGAAAAAGCTGGCTTACTGGATTGCTGAGAGGGAGTCCACTCTTTGGTTGCTGATTCCATATGTGTTTGTGCTGATATTCCTCCTTTCTGTCTAACCTCCCTTGTCTACTTCTCCAGTGAAGTCATAAGCAAATATTTGTGATAATTTCTTGTCACCATGGTGACTAAAGAAACACAACCTGGTTCTCTCTTCCAGCTTCACTATCAGCTCTGCTTAAAGGACAGGATAGCCTCCAGGAGAGCCCAGACTCAGAGTCATGAAAAAACATATGTCAGGTAATAGGAGACAGTAGTCCACAGTGCTGCCTTCAGGAACCTGTCCTCTATCTGTTAGTCTCCAGGCATAGGGTAACCAGGGACCCCAAAGGGAGGCCACTCCTGTCCCCTAGAACTTTTTTACAATAAGTCCACTTGACCTTTGCCAAGTAGATGTGAAGACTTGTACATTGTAAGACTCTTCTCACTTCTATTGCTTCCCCCAAACTATTTTCCTTCTCTATGGTTGGATTGCTTCGATACTCCACCAAAATTTAGCTCTCCTCAACCTCCAATTTCACTTCCCTTTCAATCAGATTCCCCTATAGACTACTTTTTAAAAACTTATTAGAGGCAGGGTCTCACTCTGTCACCCATGCTAGAGTGCAGTGACAGGATTATAGCTTAAAGGATCCTCTTCACTTTAGCCTTCTGAATAGCTGGGACTTCAGGCTATTCACACCACCATACTAGCTAATTTTTTCCCCTTTGTTCCTTTTCTTTTCTTCCTTTTCTTTTTTGAGACAGAGTCTCACTCCATCGGGGCACATAGAATACAGTGGCATCATCACATCTCACTGCAACCTCAGACTCCTGGGCTCAGGGATCCTCCTGCCTCCTCCTGTGTAGCTGGGACTACAGGTGTGTACCACCATGCCAAGCTAATTTTTTTCTATTTTTGGTAGACATGGGTCTTGCTCTTGCTCAGGCTGGTCCTGCCTCATCTTCCCAGCATGGTGGGATTACAGATATGGGTAACTGCCCTGGCCCCAGCTAATTTTTTGAAAATTTTTCTGGTAGAGGTAGTGGCTTGCTGCGTTGCCCAGGCTGGTCTTCAACTTCTTCTGGCCTCAAGCAATGCTCCACCTTGACCTCCCAAAGTGTGACCCAATGTGCCTGGCCTGCCTGATAGTAAGGTTTTCTAAGGCTCCAAAAGAGCCAACACACTCCCGAAGATTAAGGTGGAAGGACCTATACTACCAGATGAAGAAATTTGTTAAAAATTATTAATCAAGGTAATATGATATAGGAGCAAGAAAGAAACTGACCAACGGGAGGGAGCCTAAAACTAGATTTGGGTATATTGGGAGAGTTGCTTGATTGCAGGAGTGGCATAGTGGAAAAGGAAAGGCTGTTCAGTGCCCGGACAGTTGATTAGACACTTAAGAAATCTAACCTCATTGGTAATCTGGGATTTGCAAATCAGTATCTTAGTAAAATACTTTATTATATCCAGTAGGTTGTCAAAAGTGGAAATTCTAGGCCTGGTGCAGTAGCTCACATCTATAATCCTAGCACTCTAGGAACATGAAATGGGTGGATTGTTTAAGTTCAGGAGTTCAAGACCAGCCTGAGAAAAAGTGGGACCAGGTCTATACAAAAATAGAAAAAGTAGCCAGGCATGGTGGCACATGCTTGTGGTCCTAGCTACTCAGGAGGCTGAAGCAAGAGGATCGTTTGAGCCCAAGAGTTTGAGGTTGCTATGAGCTATCATGCTGTGACACTTTATCCAGTGCACCAGAATGAAACTCTGTCTAAAAAAAAAAAACCAATTGGGCAGTGCCTGTGGCACAGTGGGTAGGGCGCCGGCCCCAGTTCTGAGAGTGGCGGGTTCAAACCTGGCCCTGGCCAAACTACAACAAAAAAATAGCTAGGCGTTGTGGTGGGCACCTGTAGTCCCAGCTACTAGGAGGCTGAGGCAAGAGAATTGCCTAAGCCCAGGAGTTGGAGGTTACTGTGAGCTATATGATACCATGGCACTCTACTGAGGGTGATAAAGTGAGACTATTTCCACAAAAAAAAAAAAAAAAAAAGTTAAGGGCAGCGTCTGTGGCTCAGTGAGTAGGGTGTTGGCCCCATATACTGAGGGTGGTGGGTTCGAACCCAACCGCAGCCAAACTACAGCAACAAAAAAAAATAGCTGGGCGTTGTGATGGGCACCTATAGTCACAGCTACGCGGGAGGCTGCGGCAAAAGAATCGCCTAAGTCCAAGAACTGGAGGTTACTGTGAGCTGTGACTCCACGGCACTCAACTGAGGGCGACAAACTGAGACTATCTGTAAAAAAAAAAAAAAACATTATAAACGGTCATGATAGCAGGGGGCTTTTTTTGGGTGGAGAGGGTTGAGGATGAGGGAGCTTGGCACAGGGAAGAGAGAGCCCATAATTCAGGCATATTGAAAATGTTCTAGTGGGCCTAGCTCACATCTATAATCCTAGCACTTCGGGAAGCCAAGGTGGGTGGGTTACCTGAACTCCCAAGTTCTGACCATCCTGAGCCAGAATAAGACCTTGTCTCTAAAAATACCTGGGTGCTGGGTGGCACCTTTGGCTCAGTGAGTAGAGTGCCGGCCCCATATAATGAGGATGGTGGGTTCGAACCCGGCCCAGGCAAAACTGCAACATCAACAACAAAAAAAACTAGCTGGGTATTATGATGATTACCTGTAGTCCCAGCTACTCAGGAGGCTAAGGCAAGAGAATCGCCTAAGCCCAAGAGCTGGAGGTTGCTGTGAGCTGTTCCGACATGGCACTCTACCCAGGGCCATACAGTAAGACTCTTGTCTCTAGGGAAAAAAAAAAAACAAACCCACGTGTTGTGGGGGGCACCTGTAGTTCTAGCTACTTGGGAGGCGGAGGCAAGTGAATTGGTTGGCCCAAGAGTTGGAGGTTGCTGTGAGCTGTGATGCCATAGTACTCCGCTGAGGGTGACAAAATGAGGCTCTGTCTCAAAAAAAAAAAAAAGAAAGAAAGTAAATGTTTGGGGTGGCGCCTGTGGCTCAGCGGGTAGGGCGCTGGCCCCATATACTGAGGGCAGCAAGTTCAAACTCAGACCTGGCCAAATTGCAACAACAAAAAAAAATAGCTGGGCATTGTGGTAGACGCCTGTAGTTCCAATTACTCTGGAGGCTGAGGTAAGAGAATCGCCCAGGCCTGCCAAACAACAATGACAACTACAACCAAAAAATAGCTGGGTGTTGTGGCGGGCGCCTGTAGTCCCAGCTACTTGCAAGGCTGAGGCAAGAGAATCACTTAAGCTCAGGAGTTGGAGGTTGCTGTGAGCTGTGAAGTCACAGTACTCTACCCAGGGCAACAGCTTGAGGCTCTGTCTCAAAAAAAAAAGAAAAGAAAAAAAGAAAATGTTCTAATACTTAGATGGATTATATTTTTTCCTTACAATTTGTGTATGTTTCTTGGTTTTATTTTGTTACGTTACATAATAAATTTTATTTTATTTCCTTTTTTAGACAGTCTCAAGCTGTCACCCTAGGTAGAGTGTCGTGGTGTCATAGCTCATACCACCCTCCAACTTAGGCTCAAGCTATCCTCTTGCCTCATTTTTTCTATTTTTAGTAGAAACGGGATCTTGCTTTTGCTCAGGCTGGTCTCGATCTCGTGAGCTCAAGCATCTACCTGTGTTGTCCTCCAAGAGTAATAGGATTACAGGCATGAGCCACTGTGCCTGGCCCATGATAAATTTTAAATTTTTAAAAATTTAAAAAGATGGTGGGTATATAGGTCATTAAAGAAAGATAACTGGTAGGCCAGGCAGAGTGGTTTACTCATGCCTATGTTAGAATGCTGGAAGCCTGAGGAAGGAGGATCCCTTGAGCTCAAGAGTTCAAGACCACCCTGAACAAGAGTGAATCCATATCTCTACTAAAAATTGAAAAATTAGGGCACGGGAATGTGCATCTATAGTCCTAGCTACTGGGAAGGCTAAGTCAGGAGGATCGCTTGGAAAAAAAAAAAAAAAGACATAACATTCCACAGAATTGAGTTTACTACATTATATTTAACCTGACTGGGTTAAATATATCTGAGTTTATTGGATAAGCCATGTAAGTATTCTGTGGTGAGATGGGGATGATCAAAACTTGTGAGCATTTACTCTATTCTAAGCATTGTTCTAAGAAGTACTTCATATGTTAACCTATGTAAGCCTTATAACAACTCTGTGAAACAGGAAATGTTATGTCCCTGTTCTTTTTTTTTTTTTTTTAAAGACAGAGTCTTACTTTGCCACCCTCGGTAGAGTGCTGTAGCATCACAGCTCACAGCAACCTCCAGCTCAGCCTCCCAAGTAGCTGGGACTACAGGCGCCTGCCACAACGCCCGGCTATTTTTTGTTGTTGTTGTTCCTGTTTGGCCAGGGTCAGGTTTGAACCCTCCAGCCTTGGTATATGGGGCCAGTGCCCTACTCACTGAGCCATAGGCGCCACCCAGTTATGTCCCTGTTTTAAAGATGAAATTCTGAAGCAGAGGTTAAAGCACTTATTCAAGGTTGTACAGATAATATACGGTAGAGCCAGGATTTGAACCCAGATAATCTAGCTCTGGGCCCCACACCTTTAACTACTATGCTTATACCAGTTCCTATAATACCACCTATTTAAGGAGCTTATTTATGATTAAAGGAGACTCTAGGGTACATGTGTATGTTGGTAGGGGTGGTGTTAGACATGTCAGGTGTGTACTGACAGTAGTAGGCCTCTTTGACGGCTGTGGTCTCTGTGGAATAGGGGAAGGTGCAGAGTGGGTAGAGACAAAAGCCTGCTGAAAAGGAAATGCTGTGCTCTTAAGGATTGTTAGCAATGTGTTTGTATTTTCCTTTCTTCTAGAGACCATGGCGAGCCCAGGGAAAGACAATTATCGAATGAAGAGCTATAAGAACAATGCCCTAAACCCTGAGGAGATGAGGCGAAGAAGAGAGGAAGAGGGCATTCAGCTCCGGAAGCAGAAGCGTGAGCAACAAGTGGGTTAACCAGAGTATTCTCAAGCATAATCGTGCAGGAAAGTGATCTAGCCTCTATGGTTGGCCTTCCCCTTGCACACTTAGCAAAGTAGCTTACTTAGTAGACCAGTCATCAAATTTCCATTGTTATAACAAAATGTTGGGAGCTTTAAGAGAATCCCCTTTCCACAAGTTAGACCCACTTAGACATTATTTATGTGTGCTTTTTTTCTTCTTCATGCTGCAGTCAGTATTAGGCCTGACCTTCAACACCCAGCTCCAAGCCAGGCCCCTTTAAGAGGCGCAGCAGCCATTCTGGGCTGCCCTACTTCTTTATATTTTCTTGAGTTTGTTCTTTGTAAGCATCCCTAGGACTGAAGCTATGTTAGTATCTCACCATATGCACTGCTATCCCACACCACCACCAAATTGGTGCCCTGATCAGATTTTTTTCTCACTGGCTTGCTATACCATCATTCCTCTCTTTCAAGGCCTTTTGTGTGTATCATCTTTTTTACAAAGGGCATAGAAATCTTTAAACATTTTTTTACTTATAAAAATGATCTCTCAAAAAATGCAAACAATTCTGATGTGACATGAAAGGTGAAGCCCCTGAATATTTTTCTCTGTGAGTATTCAGTAGTCCCAGACTTCCTACCTGCATGGGATATGTTCTAAACCCCACCTTTACCCCCAGTGGATGCCTTAAAATGGATAGTACTGAATCTTCTATATACTGTGTTTTTTCCTATACTTTCGTGTTTTCACTTAAAAGAAGCACTTTACAGCTTCTCTGTGGCATATCTGAATTGTTGGCATCACTACTTTTGTACTTAGGGGCCAGTTTTAAATAAAATGAGGGTTAATTAAACACAAGCACTACAGTTTGACAACTGAGTCAGCTGCTAAGTGACTAACAGGCAGTAGCATGTATAGCATGGATACACTGGACAAAGGGATGATTCATATCCCAGGAAGGACAGAGTGGGATAGTGTGAGATTTCACCACACTATTCAGAATGGCAATTTAAAACTTAAGGAATTGTTTTTTTCTGGAATTCTCCATTTAATACTTTTGGATTACAGTTGACTGTGGGTAACTGAGAGTATGGTAAGCAAAACTGTGGGTAAGGGGGGGGCTACTGTATAAAGGTTGACCTCATTTTCTCAACTACTCTAGTATTTCCTTGCCATTTATGCCATAATTTAACATTGGATTGTTCTTTGTTTTCTTTGGTCAGTGAATAATCATAGTATTGTCTTTTTACTTTCAGCTTTTTAAACGGAGAAATGTGGAGCTGATTAATGAAGAGGCTGCCATGTTTGATAGTATCCTCATGGACTCCTATGTGAGCTCCACCACTGGGGTAAGACAGTGCCTGGGAAGTACTTGCTTCTAAGAACAGAAATTGGGCAGTTCATGCCATAGCTAGTAAACCAGGCTATGCTTTTTTCTCCATGGGCCCTTTTGTAATTGGTCAGTTTAAAGAGTTAACAAGGATTCATCTCTGGAAATATCTGAGGAAACATTTAAAGGCTAGCACTCAGGGAGGCCAAGGCAGGTGAATTGCCTGAGCGTATAGGTTTAAGACCATTCTGAGCCAGAACAAGACCTCATCTCTAAAAATAGCCGGGCTTGTGGTGGGCGTCAGTAGTCCCAGCTACTTGGGAGGCTGAGGCAAGAGAATCATTTGAACCAAAGAGTTTGAGGTTACTGTGAGCTATAACACCACACCACTCTACTAAGGGTGACAAAGTGAGACTCTATCTCAAAACAAACAAACAAAAAAAAAAAAAAAACCTCACATTTAAAGGAAGCTATCAGTTGCCTCAGAAATTAGGAATCACTTTCAAATGTCCTAACTTAAAGGAGCCATGGATTAAACAAACCCCTTTTCTTGAGCCTATTATGCTATCCTCTTGCCCTCAAGCCTTAGAAAACAGGATGCCAAGGAGGATTATACGCTCTCATCTGGCTCTAGTGTTGGTTTACAAAGTCCTAAACTTGTTTCATGTTTTAGGAGAGTGTGATCACAAGAGAGATGGTGGAGATGCTCTTTTCTGATGATTCTGACCTGCAGTTAGCAACCACACAGAAATTTCGGAAACTGCTCTCTAAAGGTATAAAGCCTGGTCCTTTTCAGGGGGGCCCTATATGATTTAATCTCTTATTTTCTTTTACCAGTGTCATCAACAGCTCTACCTCTTGCTCATTTCTGCTCTAACCCTACTGCCTTGGTGTTCCTTATACAAGGCTGGCCATTCCCACCTTGGCACTAAATATTCCTTCTGCCTGATATCCTCTACTACCAAATAGCTATGTAGTAACTCCCTCACTTATATGATCAGATCCTATCTTCTTAGTGAAGCATGCCCTGACTCCTAAAATTGCAAGCTCTCTGCCACAGTATTTTTTTATCTCTTTACCTTGCCCTATATATTCTCCCCCCCGCCCCCATTATATTTATTATCATCTAACATACAAAAATATCTCTTCCCATTAGGATATAAGATTTATGTGGGCAGGGACTTTGGGTTTTCTTAACTCTTATATCTTCAATACCTAGAACTGTGGTTACATAATAGGTGCTCAATAAAATTTTGATGTATGATAGGAAAATACCTCTTGCTTTAATATATTAAGCAGTCCTCCCATGAAGAGACTGCTGGATTTTCTTAGAAGGGAAACATATAGACTAGGTTTGTTCATCCCTTGGGTTTTCCTTTCTCCCTTAACCATACTTTGCTTATGTTCAGTAGGTCAAAGGTAAGTGTACCTAAATTAAGATTAGGTTTACTGGCTGGGTGTGGTGGCTCAAGCCTGTAATCCCAGCACTTGGGAGGCCGAGGTGGTTGGATTGCCTGAGCTTACAGGTTTGAGACTGGCCTCAGCCAGAATGAGACCCCATCTCTAAAAATAACCAGGCATTGTGGCAGGTGCCTATAATCCCAGCTACTTTGGGAAACTGAGGCAAGAGACTCGCTTAAGCCCAGGAGTTTGAGGTTTCTGTGAGTGATGACACTACAGCACTCTACTGAGGGCAACAAAATGAGACTCTGTCTTAAAAAAAAAAAAAGATTGGCTTTACTCTTTAGCATTCCAACTATTCAAAGATGAGCAGGTATTATTAAAACCACCTTATAAGAGGGAGGTTGGGAACGTTTATAACAGTACTCAGAAGTAGCTATTCCAAGATGACTATTCTGGAACAAAAGAAAAAAGTATCTAGGCTGGGCACAGTGGCTCAGGCATGTAATGCTGGCACTGTGGGAAGCCATGGCAGATGGATTGCCTGACCTCAGGAGTTGAAGACTAGCCTGAGCAAGAGTGATACCCAGTCTATTAAAATAGAAAAAATAGCTGGGTGTCTTGGCAGGGGCCTGTAGTTCCAGCTACTCAGGAGGCTGAGACAAGAGGATGATTGCTCAAGCCTAAGATTCTGAGGTTGCTGTGAGCTATGATGCCATCACATTCTACCCAGAGTGACAAATGAGACTATGTCTCAAAAAAAAAAAAAAAAGAAAAGAAAGAAAGTATCCAGGAACAGTTGTGAGTTGATCCCTGTGATCAGCCAAAGCCTCTTTTGACTTTTATTTCCCGTTCTTCCTCCCTTCAGAGCCTAGTCCTCCAATAGATGAAGTTATCAATACTCCAGGAGTGGTAGATCGGTTTGTGGAGTTTTTGAAGAGAAATGAGAATTGTACTTTACAGGTAAGTCTTGGGAGGAGGGAATATTAGATGAAAGTCTTTCCAAGAAATTGCGGTATTTGCTGGACATGATTATAGACATGATGGCTCATGCCTATAATTCTAGCACTCAGGGAAGCTGAGGTGGGTAGATTGCCTGAGCTTAGGAGTTTGAGACCAGCCTAAGCAAGAGTAAGACCCTATTTCTACTAAAAATAGAAAAACTAGTGGGGCATTGTAGGTGCCTGTAGTCCCCAACTACTCAGGAGGCTGAGGCAAGAGGATCCCCTGAGCCTAGGAGTTTGAGCTATGAGCTGTGACGTTAGGGCATTCTACCCAGAGTGACAGAGTGAGACTCTGTCTCAAAAAAAAAAAAATTAGTCAGGTGTTGTGGCAGGCCCCTGTGGTCCCAGCCACTTGGGAGGCTGAGCAGGAGACTCGCTTAAGCCCAGGATTTTGAGGTTGCTGTGAGCTATGACACCATGGCACTCTACTGAGGGTGACGCAGTGAGACTCTGCCCCCCAAAAAAATTTTTTTTTTGTAAGAGTGACTTCACCTCTTAATGCAATCAGCATAACCTAGTTTCTTGTACCCTCAATGAATCCTCAACAATAAAAAAAAAAAATTTTTTTTTTTGTACTGGGATATTTCTATAGACTGTTCTCAGGAAAAATACAAGTAATGTGAGGTACCATTAAAAAGAAACCATCAGGGTGGTGCCTGTAGCTCAGTGGGTAGGGCGCCAGCCACGTACACCAAGGCTGGCAGGTTCAAACCCAGCCCGGGCCAGCTAAAACAACAATGACAACTGCAACTAAATAAATAAATAAATAAATAAATAAATAAATAGAATCAAAATCTCTTTCTTAAAACTATCTCAAAAGAAAGGTACTAGAATATGTCAGACTGATCATTCAGTTTTCTATCACAGAGTGTGGGTTGGATGTGGCAGCTCACGCCTATAATCCTAGTACTCTGGGAGGTGGGGTGGGAGGATTGGTTGAGCTTGAGTTCAAGACCAGCCTGAGCAAAACTAAGACCCTGTCTCTATGGAAAATAGGAAAAATTAGTTGGGTGTTATGGCAGCCACCTGTAGTCCCAGCTAAGGCAGGAGGATCGTTTGAACCCAAGAGTTTGAAATTGCTGTGAGCTTTGATACCAAGGCACTCTGCCACAGGACAACAAAATGAGACACTATCCAAAAACACCAAACAAACAAAGGTAACACAAACAACCTGTGTGTCCTGAGGCAGATTGTTCAGCCTCTCTGAGTCTCTCTTCTCAGAGATGAGTCATGGGTTAATTCATCAAAATTTCTAGAAACTCAATTGAACGGACTTTGAGAGACACATCTTGCTCTAATTCTCATTTCAGAAGTGAAGAAAATTAAGCTTAGGAAATAAAAAAGTGACTTCCCCAGGGACCCATGGGTGCTATGGTAGTGCAGAGCTAAACCATTGAAGCCCAGTTTCTTCTCCTGTTACATCACCATCATTGCTTCTTACCACCATTTAAACTAAGGGAAGGGCTCAGCACCTGTAGCTCAAGCAGCTGAGGTGCCAGCCACATACACCTGAGCTGGAGGGTTCCAATCCAGCCCGGGCCTGCCAAACAACAATGACAACTACAACCAAAAAATAGCCAGGCGCTGTGGCAGGTGCCTGTGGCTCAGTGGGTAGGGCGCTGGCCCAATATTCTGAGGGTGACGGGTTCAAACCTGGCCCCAGCCAAACTGCAACAAAAAAATATCCAGGCATTGTGGCGGGCACCTGTAGTCCCAGCTACTCAGGAGGCTGAGGCAAGAGAATCACCTAAGCCCAGGAGTTGGAGGTTGCTGTGAGCTGTGTGATGCCATGGCACTCTAGCAAGGACGATAGAGTGAGACTCTGTCTCTAAAAAAATAATAATAAATAAATAAACTAAGGGAAGGGCTTGGCACCCGTAGCACAGTGGTTATGGTGCCAGCCACATATACCAAGGGTGGCAGGTTTGAACCCGGCCTAGGCCAGCTAAACAACAATGACAACTGCAACAAAAAATGGCCAGGTGTTGTGGCGGGCACCTGTAGTCCCAGCTACTCGGGAGGCTGAGGCAAGAGAATCACTTAAGCCCAAGAGTTTGAGGTTGCTGTGAGCTGTGACTCCATAGCACTCTACCAAGGGTGACTTAGAAAGACTCTGTCTCAAAAAAAATTAATTAATTAAATAAACAAAGGGAAGAGTGGAAAGGTTTATATTTTGTGTGTGTTTTTTAAAGGCAGGGGTAAGAGGCTTACTCTTCTGAGCCAGCTGATGGGCATGACTACTCAGTTTGGAATGACCTTTCAATCATAGCTTAATTTCACTTTCAGTTTGAAGCTGCCTGGGCTCTAACAAACATTGCCTCTGGAACCTCTCAGCAGACCAAAATTGTCATTGACGCAGGCGCCGTCCCCATCTTTATAGAGCTGCTTAATTCAGACTTTGAGGATGTACAGGAACAGGTAATACATAGATTTGTCTTAATTCTTAATGGTACTTACAGTATAATAAGAATATATATTTTGCCTTTTTCATTATTCTTGGTATAGTGCTATTAAAACCCTTGAAATTTTCTGAGTGATAGGAATATCTTTTATTTATTGAGCCCCTCTGGAACACACCTTAGTCTATGCCAGGGGTGGCGAACAAGTTCGACTACGCGCTCGGAGATCGCTCCTCAGAGGTCCCTCCTCAGAAGCAGCATAACAAAATCCAAACTTGGCAAAGAGCCACAGTATACAAAATAATGATAAGAGGCAAAGAGCCG
>CAUYPK010000527.1:0-82828 GCA_963574355.1 Loris lydekkerianus | reverse complement strand
AGAAACGGGCTGGCTGCCGAAACCCACACTCACAGCATTTGTTCAGAATTCGGGGGGCCGCCGGGGGGAACCCGGGCCTGGCAGCGTGGGGACAATTCTTTTTTTTTTTTTTTTTTTTTTTTTTGCAGTTTTTTTGGCTGGGGTTGGTTCGAACCCACCACCTCCGGTATATGGGGCCGACACCCTTTATACCTTTGAGCCACAGGCATCGCCCATGGTGACAAATATTTTTACAGAGTGGTGAGGAGTATGAAGTTTCAAAATTCAGGCCGTTTTGGTTTTGAATCCTAGACCAAATGAATAGCAGGTGGGTGGTTTGGGTTGCATCTCAGAGCCTCAGCATCTTCAGCTGGAAGGGAAGAGAGTCATACATAGCTCCCCAGGGTCAATGAGGGAGAAATGAGGCCACACACAGACAGCCCTCCGTACCGTGCCTGAACCACAACTAACGCTAGGATTTTGTGGTGATAATTGTTTTCTTCCTACCAGATTGTAGGCAATGTATTCAAGTTATTCCATTTTTACAACTAGTGAGGTAGATACAGTTTTTCATAGTTACTCTATGAAAAATGGAGTTCAAAAGTCATTCAGCTGGCATGTTGTAGAGCCGAGACATTAATTCAGGGGTACCTAACTACAAATCCCAGGTCCTTTCTTCTATACAAACCTGCTCCTGGAAATTCCACGGAGACTCTGTAGCCATAAGTTAAAAATAAGTTATCATATTTTCTCCCTATTCTGTGCCCGTATAAATGCATGCAACATTTTTCAAAGGCATCTGGGGAGGAGGGCACAGAAACGACTGAAATTAAGCCTCTGAGGCCCGACCTCTCTCAAAAGGAAAAGAAGACATGGCGCTTCTTTAGCAAGAACAGCTGCTAAATGGTAAAACAGAAGCCCACAGAAATCTTTTTCATATACAGGTTGCCAAAAGGAAGAAAACCACTTTTTGAAGAAAAGCATTTTCCTGCCTTAAAAAGAGAGTGCTAATTGAACTAATTTAAAGTGAGAATCACTTTATTGCTTCCTGGAAACCAAGGCTGTGGACAACTGAGGAAAAACAGTTCGGGCACTGTGGGCTCTGTGAGGCGGGCGGCCCTCTTGGAAGTGGTGGGGCTTCATCTTTAAACTAGCTCTCTTACTACTTCTGCCTTTCTTGCTTTTATTAAAAGCTTTTCCTTTTGGAACATATTTCCAGAACATCCCTGATTATGCCAGGACATAGGATTTCTCGAATTAGCCAACAGAAAGCACTGATGGCCCTGCTAGCCAGGAAATTCAGCTAATATCGTATTTTCAGGGTCCCACTCGGATTAATTAACACAATAAAGTGCCTGATTTTACCGGATGAACACCATCTGTCCACAGGTATTAACCACATCTGTCCAGATTATGCCAAGCCCAAGTCACTCTCCCAAAGCATGCTGAGTTTCTGGGTCACCCAGCATCAGAAATTGTACAGATTGGATTAAAAAGCCCAACTAAGTAGGCATGTGGTAAAGACTCTTGCATGATGGGAACTTGGGGAAGATAGCCAAGTGGCTCACTTCGTCTGCAGGCCAATCTTTAGATAACCTTTGGCTGCTGCTTCTTTGCCTAAAGACGACTGTTGTTTTAGGCCTGGGGAACTGGACCCTCAAGTCTCTCCTAATTGGGAGAGTCTCTGGTGGTTCATTCAGTTGTTTGCATTCGCATTACAGTGTATTTTTTGGTACTCTTCCAATTGAGCTCAAAGGAAGCCACTCTGGAATGAGCTGGTGGGATGCGGATGGTGCTGACAGCTGTTCCCGCTAGCTTCTCCTCGTGCTGTGCCATCTTCCCTGGGCGGGATCATCTATTCTGATGGACTCACTTATCACCTCTCTCTGTAGCTGTCTCAATCCAGGGCCTTTGAAATCCTAGGATCAGGATTTTTCAAGATTTCAAGAAACATAGTGAAAGTAACACCTTTCGGACAATAAGGTTGAGCTTTAAACTAAAGACACCTGGTTTCTTTGTTTTGGCTTGAACTGTTATCGGCTGGGTGAGTTAACATCTATGATTCCAAACTAATCAGAAGCACTGATAGTTGGGTGTCTAGATTTTTAATTTATAATATGCAGAGTTGATTGAATATTACTGTATAAATACAGTATTTATACATGTAATATTTATACAGTAATATTCAATCAACTGTTTTGGGGACAGAAACCTCTTGAATAACAGGATCTATGCTGAAATTTTTTAGAAAAGACTCATGATAGTGAGAGGTGTAGGCCCCATCACAGACATATGTTGTTAATTACTAAACACGTCTCTTGCCCTACTCTCTTTCCTAGGTCCATTTACTGCCATATACTCTAGGCACTTTCAAATTGTGTTTCCAAAATTAATACCACTTTTCTCCAAAATCAGCTCCATCTTCTTTGTCACTCATGTTATCAAATGCCATCATCATAGCTATGATTCATCACATTTCCTAATCTGTTTGCTCATTCATTCCAATCTTTGAGCACCTGGAATGGGCCAGAACATGGGAGTGGGTCCCACTTTCTCCTGCTTTCTTACCTTCATCCAATGCCTGGACTCAAAGCAAGTCCCGCCAGTCTAGCCTTTCAAATCTATTCCTTTCATCCCATCTTTGTGGTCACTGCTTATTTTTTCTTCAAAGAAGACAGCTATGTTTATTATGATCTATTATGTATCTGGTTAAAGTGACTTTTTTTTTTAAATTTCAAAATATGAAGGGGGTCCTGCTGTTTTTGAAATGAGTTTAGAGGAGCCACTGTCTGTCACATGATTAGTCATACTGGCTACTTAGCAGTTGAAACGTGGCTGGTGCAATGGAGCTATTTTTAAACATTTTATTTATTTTAATTTAATATTATTTTCATTAATTTAAATTTAAAATTAAAGAGCCACACACCAGACAGTGCAACTCTAGATTAGTGCTTTCCAGAAATAATGTCTATGGAGCTCTCCTGGGAAAAGAGCACATCTCTGTGGACACCATCAAAACATCTAGTGTTAGTCTACTCCTTAACATGCCAATGTTTGGCCTTCCTTTCTTTCTTTCTTTCTTTCTTTCTTTCTTTCTTTCTTTCTTTCTTTCTTTCTTTTTCTTTCTTTCTTTCTCTTTCTTTCTTTCTTTCTTTCTTTCTTTCTTTCTTTCTTTCTTTCTTTCTTTCCTTTCTTTCTTTCTTTCTTTCTTTCTTTCTTTTTTTTTTATCAGCCTGCGTAGAGTGCCATGGTGTCATCATAGCTCACAGCAACCTCTTAGGCTCAAGTGATCCTCATGGGATCTGTAGTTGGGACTACAGATGACCACCACAATGCCCAGATAGTTTTTCTACTTTTAGTAGAGACAGGGTCTCATTCTTGCTCAGGCTGGCCTTGAACTTGTGAGATCAAGGGATTTACTTGGCTCAGCTCTAGCATTCCCAGAGTGCTAGGATTACAGGGTGAGCCACCGTACCCAGCTCTAATGTTTACCTGTAAATTAAAATATTTTTTTCTGGATATTTACAGAAAATGTAGGAGACATTTCATACTTATTCTTGTGTTGCGTCAGGTTAAGGAGTACAGGCTTTGACAATGGTTCTTTAGGTTAATTATCTCTTTTCCAATGAGGATCATCTTCAAGAGACTCACTAGAGTGATTATTCTAAACCATGGATCTGATCATGTCAGTAACCATTATAAAACTGAATAATAATGTATTATTATTAACAGTAATATAATACGTAATAATAGTAATGGTAATACATAACATAGTATTTACTATTATTACGATAGCTCAATTAGCAATGTGAAGTCACTATATTGTTTGTTTTTATATTATCTAATTTATTTCTGTTTACAGGATTATCTCCATTTTACCAATAAGAAAACTGAGTCTTTGGGAGAATATGCCACTTATCCTGGGTCTCAAAGGTCATCAGGGTTGTAGCCAGAATTTGAATCCATTGCAATTTTGAAACTTACAGGGTAATTTCTCATACTCTCCCCTACCCTTTCTTAAACAGTTCTGGGGGATTCTGCTACTTAATAGAATAAATTCAAAAGCTTCACTGGGATAGTTAAGGTTTTTCAGTGGATTTGTCCTATCCCTAGTGCCTCATTTCCCCCCAATCCAACACATGCTGTGTATAATTTCGTCTAGCCACATCATATGCTTCTGTGTTCCCCAAAGGCTCGTGGCTTTCATACCCCTGTGCCTCTCCATACCACCCTGCACGTTTCCCTCCCACAGCAGCCGCCACAAGTTTACATATGTCTTCCCAACCAAACAGCAAATTCCTCGAGGGCGGGAGCCGTGTCTCACTCATATTTGAAACCCTTGTGTCTAAGGTATAGTAAGCACTCAAGTAAGTAATGCTCATTGAAGTCTAATTATGTTGTTTTATTTTGCTCATGTAATTCCTTCCATTTGGCAAACATCCTGCTCCTCTGAGACTCCATGTTGCCTGCCCTCCCTGATCCTCTCTCTCTCTGTTAGATGCAGTGTTAGTTGGTAGATGAATGGACTCCATGGGTAACACGTAGTGTTGGGTTTAGTTGCAAGAGTATCTTTTTGTCCCATGAGATTAAGAGCTCCGTAAAGGTACAACCCACATTTACTTGCAGTTTTTTGGTCCTTGTTATTCCAGTGGCTAACACAGCAGTTGGCAGGTAGCAGGAGCTCAACTAGGTTAAGTAATTAAGTCTAAGTAGAGCTCCGATGTGCCTAGATTTTCCTGCACGCCCTTTCCTCTTTTTCCTCTTTGGTAATTTGTTTTAGGTAGTCCCAATCTAAATAAGAAAACCAGAGGCACAGTTTGAATCACTTATTTATGTTACTGTTGTTATTCTCAGCAAAATGTTAGAGTAAAATTTATTGCTTGAAAATCAATTAAAGGGTTTGTAAGTTCTCTCTCTCTAACCAAGAAAAACATTATTTATAGCTCTAATAATAAACTTCCCAGTTGTATGGCACTTGGTGTGCTTGGTGTGTGGTGTGATATGACAAACGCTGAATGAATGAACAGATGAATGCAATTTTTATGTTATACTTTTCCCCAGCACAGTTAAGTCATGTAAGACATGACTTGAGTGGGAGAAACCTGAGCCCCGCACTCAGTTGAGGAGTGTAGCAGAGAGAATCCTAACATCCCAGACCTCAGTATACACACTTTCCTCTTGAGTGGGTGGGATGGTGAGTATGATGGGATGTCACTCCTATGATTAGGCTACTAATCATCACTTTCAGTAAATGCAAGAGGAGATTCAGTTAAAGCCTTAAAGTGGAGAGTTCTGCCTGCTGGCTTTCAGGAAGAATGCAGTCAGCCAAGCTGAGAACTGCCTATGAAGAAGGATGGCCTCCAGGAGCTGAGGCTTTCAGTCCCACAATTACAAAAACTGAATTTTGCCAACAACCGAAATGAGCTTGGAAAAGAACCCTGAGCCTCAGATGAGACCACAGCCTCTGCCTACAGCTTGATTACAGCCTCACTGAGACGACAGCAGACGATCCAGCTTCGTGATGCCCAGGCCCCTAAGCAACAGAAACTGTGAGATAATAACTTGTGTTGTTTTAAGCTGCTCAATCTGTAGTAATCTGCTAACAGCACTAGGAAGCCAATACAAGGAGTGTTCATAACAAAGTAGTAACACTCAATTCTACATACCTATTAGATTACAAAGACTAATCCTATTACTAAGTCAAGTCCTCTTTGTATTTTATTTGTCTTCCATGAAATCCTTTTTTTTTTTTTTTTTTTTTTTGATGAGGCCCTGCCCATCAGATGCATGGTTGAGAGCAGCATGTGAAACAGCAGTGAGTACGTCTTTCTTACTGAGGTTTGCTTAGTGATCTCTCTAAATCATACTCAGTGACTCTGGAGGCACTGATGGAAATTCCCCAATCAGAAAGTCCAGCAAACATTTATATTTGAGCTGGAAAAGCCATTTGTTGAGCCTTAGGTTGGCATTTGGGGTTATGTTCTTTCACTGGTAATAAACATACCCCCAAAACAAAATGATAAAAATCATGACAATAGGGTCATTGTTTTAATTTTGAATCTTGGCGCAAAACTAAAAGGAGGCAATGATTCAAAGGTTGTAACCAGAGCAAGAAAAAGACCCTGTCTGAACATGATTGTCCTGATGCCAAGTGGAACAATCCAGGCAGAGGCCGGGGAAGGGAAAGAGACTATGTACAAAGCTCGCCTAGTTTTGTGTCTTTTTGAGTCTGACTTTGAACTGGGCACAGGAGAATGACTGCAAGGTCGCCAATGAGACAATGATTTTGCTCCTCCCTTCTCTCAGATTTCTTTCTTGCAAAGAGTCCAGTCTGCACCCAACTTTTCTTTTTTTTAATTATCTGCCAACACAAATACCAACTCCAGCATTTTAACTAGGGAGTTGCCATGGGGATGTAAGTTAACACAGGCAGAATGGCAGCGGCTGCAGCGCAGAGGAAGGACCCAGACACAGGACACCAGGCAGGAGCACTTTGCCCAACGGGCCATAATAAAGAAGCCAGGCTGGCAGCAGGGCACAGGCAAGGGGGTGCAGTGAGGGTCCTGCCTTAGGTGACTGGCCTGCTCCCACTCCATCACTGCGCCCAGCTGGGAAACACTGTCTTCATTTCTACCTCCTCTTGACTTACTCTATGAAATTCTATTGGCCCAGAGACACATTTTACTGATGTTCCCTGTTCTCATTTTGTATTCCATACCATCCAAAACATACTGAATAAAAGAGACTTTAGGAGAAGATGCTAGGCAGTTTTGAAGAGGTCCACAGACTGTAAAGACCACAATGTGAAGAGTGAGAGAAGAAAAATGCAGGTAGGAGAGGTGAATGAAACGTGATTTCCAGGGTGGAAAGTTTCGAGAGGAAGGACAAAAGCGTCCACCTGAAAAACTACGGATGATAATATAAAAACTGACCCTGACATGTCTAGCCTTCTAATAATAAAAATCATAGATTGGGGATGTTTTTTGATATGAAAATGTGAATAATGATAGCTGAGTTCACAGATGACTAATTTAAGATAAACTATAAATCACAAATCATACCCACACACTCGATAATGTATTTGCTAGATCAATGATCAAAATCCCTTCTAGAGAGTAGGTGGAGGACAGGATCATCACCATGCTGCCGGCTGGAGAACAGAAGCGAAAGGAATCAAAGAGCTTCTCATAACCCCCTGTCTACAGAGTGAGGGAACCAAGCCTCACTCCTCCTTCTCTGTTCTTAATTCACGTCTTTTCCTAAGGACCTTTCTATCCATGCCTTTTTTCTTTTTCTTTTTCTTTTTTTTTCAGGGGAAAGCGGGAACAGAGTCCCCCACTACCACAAATTATGCAGTCGAGTTTCCCACACTTGGGGAGATGGCAGGGGCCAGCACATCCAGAGTGCCATGGATAAGCCTCACCCTGGGAAAACCACCTTCGTGATCATGCCATCTCCCCTGCCAGGTAAGTATTATCCATGCTTTTCCAACTGTATGCTCTAAACTCATCCTTAAGGATATGAATGACCATGGCAGACAGAAAACATCAAATTCACTGGGCCCATATTAGTCCAGCTCCTTGCCCTTCTATGACCAAACTACCAGGTCTTACTCATCTCCATACTCCTAAAACTTACCCGAAAATGTGGGGCATGGTAATCTGCTAATAAATATTTCTTGAATTGAACTGACTGTGATCCCTGCCTTATATAGTACAGAAAAGACCCCTAATTTCAAGGAAACAGGATTGACTTTCTTGGAGAAACTATGTCACTACAGAATATTAGTAAAATGACTGCAGGCCACAGTTGTGAGATGCACAAGAGATGAACACGAACACCCTGGCCTATTCTCTCAATGTAGCTAAGGCCTCCTTTCTGCCCACCCAGAGGAAGGAGAAATGAAAGTAAACTTCGGCCCCTATAAACAAGTATTTTCCTGGTGCTTTATGAAACCATGAGCCTCGCCAGTCTCAGGACCCTCCTTTACCACGCCTAAGAACTGTGCTCAGCCTACTGTCTGGCTCAGCATGGAGGGGGAAGCAGCAGCATTAGGAGAGGGCCTGCAGTCACCCCTCACCCCGCAGGTGACTCACCGTGCATCCAGAAACCGGGAGCGCAGGATCATGACAGCCTCGCACGTGCTCTGCTTGAGCTGCATCTGGATGGAGCTGAACTTGCGGTGGATGATGCTCACCATCCGCTCAATCTCCTTTGGGGAGATGGGCCGGGTCCGGCTCTGCTCCCGCAGCAGATTCATCACGTGGGTGGTGAACTCGTTGCATGCCTGGAACAGCAGGACAAGACACACAGGGTGGCTCAGTGCCCAGGCTGGGCGTGCATCAGGCCTGGGGCATGAGGCTTGCAGGGCTCTACTAGAGACTGGGGCAGATAAAGAAAATCAGGGGAGTTTGTGGGGTTTTCCTATAAGGGGGATGGAACAAATGACTGTCTGCAAATTCCCATCAGCCCTGGTGGCTCTAAGTTTTGGCTGTGCCATTGATTTCTTTAAGAGAAAAAACAAATCTTTATCAAATTTTCCGTAATTATTTTTTTCATGATTTTACTACAGTGAAAGGTAAGAACATGTCGCCTACTACAAAACATATTTCACCTCCCTTTGCCCCCAAACTAACAGCCAAAGAGAGTTTGGGATCAAATATGCCATGAAATTTCTGCCTCGCTCATCTGACTACCTCTGGCATAAGACAGTTCCCAAATCTTCCATTTTGGGATTCATAAAGAGCCAAGAGAATGTAAGTGGGGTCATGGAATTTAAAGGTTCGATGATGACTCTTCTGGGACGTTTCTCATCAATCTATTTCTATTCCTACTTTTATTCTAAGAACCCCTCCTGTGCCGGCCTTCTAAAGAGCTGCTATGTCTATAACACCAAGAAAATCTGTCTCCAAGGGCCTTTGAGAAACATCTTCAAAACATGATTCAGACGAGTTCTGCAAGAAGGAAAGCCCCCAGCTCGGAAGGCAAAGTGGAGGATTGCATTTCCTCTCGTCCTTATTTTATAGTTGGGATGACTGTGGCTCAGAACAAACAAGAAGAGGCAGAGGCCAGGGTTAAACCCTTCCCATTCCAGACCAGGACCTCGCATCCTTTCCCAGAGCTGAAACTTGGTCCTCTAAACACTCCCGCCTTCTGCTTTAGTCACTAAGCATCTGTAGCCTGGTTTCCTTAGCTGGGCATTCAACAAAACATCTAATCACAAATCAGCTCACACTGATGCTGTAAAACTGCATCAGACTTGAGATTAAAAAAAATAAAAAACAGCAAGATGATGCTTTGAGAGTTGAAGGCCTAAGGCCTCCAAGGGCTCCAACTTTATCCACAGAGACACACATTGTGGGCAATGTCGCACGGCTGCTGTTTCTACAGCCACAGCCCTTCACATGCCCCTTCAATGTGCAGCGCCAATAACAATAGTATGCATTTACTGATTCTTTAGCTAAGAAATCCTTTGAGTTGGTTGGACAAAAATATGTTGCAGATGCTTCCACTGGTCAGTGTTCAAACTGGCAGGTGGGAGGCCTGGTTGGTGACCCTGCTAGCTGTGTATTTGGGCAAATCCTCTCACCACTCAGTGCCTCATTTTATTCACCTTAGAATGGATTTAATAATTCCTAACCCTTCAGCAAGGCTAACGGTACCCACACTCTTCTGCCGAGGCCTGTGGATGGAGCAAGTGGCTCACATGAAGCCAGCAAAGCAGGCTGAGGGACAGCGCAGACCCCTGTAGACCCTGCCTCTGGGACTGGTTTAGCTGTGGGACTCTTGAAAGTGACTTAATTAACCTATTCCTCATTTTCCTTATTTGTGAGCCAGAGACGAGTAAACCCGCCTCAAAGGTGTGGTGGGGATTACACGACTTACTGTATGTGTGTCTGGCCCTACAAATGTGGGTCCCAATTACGCCTTCAAATTATAGATAAACTTAGAAAGCCAACCTAGTGGGCTATGTGGACAATTGGGTAGACTTCTCTGGCTCCAGTTTCCCTCTTGGTGAAAATAAAGGTGGTGAAAATTCTTCCCTTCCACTCTGCAGGCATACACAGAAGACAAATCCATAGAAGACAGGTCTATAGAGCACTTTGCCCTCCACTCAGAAGAGTGCTATATAACCCCAAGGTCTGTGTTAGATGTTTATTCTCTATTCAACCCCAGCCCTGGGAACTGTACCACAAAGACAGGGAGATAAAACCTGGCAGTGAGTTGGCTGAAATCTGGGGCCACAGGAGGGCGAGTGGAAGGTTAGGCATGCAGCAAGCATCCCACTCATCTTTCCAGGGAAACACAACATCCTAGTGGGATGGCGTTTCCCCACCCTTTGTGGACTCACAGGGAGGAGGGATGGGATGTGAGGAGGTACTGTCAAGCGCACCAGCTCTCAGCTGGGAAGCCACAGCGCTCGGCTAATAATAATGTGCTTCATTACAGTGAATAAAAATACTCACAATATCTGATGTTTATTCAGGGCATTTTTTCCCGGGGTCTTTTCTGCTCTGCAATAAACAGACAGTGAAGTCTTTTCACCCACTGCTGAGGTGGAGCAAAGCAGCTGCTCCACAGCTGCTCCGAACACATAGCAGAGAGCAGAGTTCCAAGAGCTCCAAGTCCGTGAGACGGCCAGAATATACTGATTCACATTCTCCCGGTATCTGAGCTGCCTGTACTGCACCCTCGCTTCCTCCCAGCATGGGACCCGCAGAAGCTGGGCTGCTCCGTGAGGCCAGGTGTTCTCAACACAACAGTAATGTGGCTAATATCACTAATGAAATAAAATTCTCACAGACTGAAGGTTTCTGTGACAGGGAGACTCTGCTATGGACTGACATATAGAGAGCCACTTATTGGATGGAGCTCAAGGCAGAGGGATTTCTAAAAGGAGACTTCCCAGATTCCAAGGCCAGGGTGTTTCTGGAAGCAGAGACCTAGGGAAATCCTCTCTAAAACATCTCGCATAAGGTTTACGTCCTATACTTTATGTAAACCATCTTCCTCCTTGACTCCTTCAAGAACATGGATTGGGTTGAAATCCAAGGATGAGACTGGATTTGGCTGCCTTAGCTCATCCACGAAGGTAACTGGGATCCCAGGGCTCTCTTAGCTGTGAACTTGAATTAACCCAGTCCAGTTAGGAATTAGAGATTTTGTCCTATCAATGCCCCAACAGCATTATTTGCAAAAGCGGAAGAACCCTGCAAAGCTAGAGGAGGATCTTTTATTTATTTATTTATTTATTTTCAGTAGACCTTGGAATAAAATTCAGGTTTCTGAAACATCACAGTTTTATCCATTAGAATATGCCTCCTGAAATACCTTAGCTACCATCTGATCTGCTGAAAATGTGTTCCAACCCCATTTAATGAATAAAAACAATTTTCTTATTTTCTATTTAATTAAAGTTTCTAGAAACCTCCTTTAGTTATTAACCTTGGGGTGAAACAATGGTTGATTCGGGTAGGTTTTTTTTTTTTTCTGTTTGTTTTGTTTTGTTTTTTTGAGGGGTAGGGGTGGAGGGAGCGATGATAGCTAATTATTGTGTGACGACCTGCCACCCCCATACCTGAAGATAAAACTAAACAAAAACGACAGGATCAACTGTTAACTAATCAATTTGGTAATTTCATATAGACACTACTAAAATATAGTGTGACATTTTTGCTTGACCAGGATTTTCTATTTTTAAAAAAAGCCCCCATGAGGAATTGTTACAGAAAAATGAAGAAGATATATCTCTCAGACACACTAGCTAGAAGGTTAATAGCATAATTTCCCTACAATCTGCTATTTACTATAATTAACAACACAACTAATATTAATATGTGATTAAGCATGCAGAGTGTGTTAAGCAGTATTCACTTCTTAACCAGAAAATGCTCATATAAATAAGAAAATGGTGTCTTACTTCTTTTTAAAAATAATAAATATGGATGACTATTGCAACTATTAGATTTACATAATCTGCTATGTACTAACAAAGCTTTTCCTTAACTTCCCAATTTTTAACATCTTTATTATTTATAACAGATAGGTACCCATGATAATTTTTTGAAACAAACATTTTTATCACTAGCTCTTTCAGCTGCCAGCAATCTAGTGCAGGGAAGTAACAGAGGACAAGCTGGTTTCCTTGGTATCTGCAGATATCCACACCCTCTTCTAAGTAAAGGGGTCAGGCACAGTTCCAATCAGAGCCCTGGAGCTAAAGGTCAAAATCCAGACTCTAGCAGGGGTCCTCAAACTATGGCCCGCGGGCCACATGAGGCGGTGTGATTGTATTTGTTCCCATTTTGTTTTTTTACTTCAAAATAAGATATGCATAGGAATTTGTTCATAGTTTTTTTTTTTTTTTTAAACTATAGTCCAGCCCTCCAATAGTCTGAGGGACAGTGAACTGGCCCCCTGTTTAAAAAGTTTGAGGACCCCTGTATGGGTCTTCCTCCTTGGATGTGTGATTTCAGATACATCTTAACCTCTTTGATCTCCATTTCCTCACCTATACCAAATGGAGATGATGACAGTACTTGTCCTGGGTACCCAGCCCCAAAACTGCCTTGAGGAACAATTGCAATCATGTCAGCCCAAGTGTTTCATAAGTGGTAACATGCTCTTGCAGTGTACTATTGCTATCGGAGTTTGTCCTCATTTTGGAGGAGGTTGGAAAAATGACCAGGGGGGTAAATCAAGAAAACAGTCAGTTCTTCCACGTTGCTGGCAACTTGGGCAACATCCAACCCACATATGGGTTTAGTGGAGGCAGCCACACTCTGGGCTCTTCTGCTACCTTTGTGTTTGGCACAAGTCACCCTGGGTGACAGGTCTGGGCAGGCTGTTCTGCCAGAGGCCAGGCTTACAGCCTGAAGGTGAAGTAGGAAGAGCTCTGAGTAGGAAGAACCCAAGAGGCCAGAGAGAGGTGGTTGTAGAAAATTTCCCCACCAGTCCTCCAAGTTATCTCATTAGGTTAGGGCAACCTCCAACGTCTAACAGGATGGGACACTGTCATGGGTCAGTCAGTTGTCTGAGCTCAGCACCTCCAGCGATCTGGGGAAACATCTGTGAGGTCCAACACTGTGGCAAGAACATTTGATCTTTCCCAAGAAGGTGGGAGACAATGACTCCAGTTCATAACACACTTGCTTGTATTTCCCCCCTTTTCACCCTCCCTCCACCTTGTTGGATAGTTGAATTTCACCGTCCTAGGCTTCAAGCTTCATAAAAATTTTTGTTTGTTTGCCACATAAAAGAGGATTTTGTAGAAATCCCTTGCAAAGGTAGGCATGCAATAATAAAAATGTTTTTCCCTTTAAATTTAAAAATGTCTATTTCTATTTTAAAATTTACATTTTCTATTAAGTTTACATTTGCCTTCTACCTGGACGGTTATAAGCAGACTGTAGAGGGCCTTCTACCTTTTGCTTTTTCTCCCTCATTTTTGGCTCTTAAAAAAAGAAAAGAAAAAATAGGAAAAAATGCAAAAGGAGGGGGCGGCGCCCATGGCTTAGTGGGTAGGGCACCGGCCCCATATACCAAGAGTGATGGGTTCAAACCCAGCCCCGGGCCAAACTGCAATTAAAAAAAAAAAAAAAAAAATGGAAAAAAAAAACTAGTAATACAATGACAGTAAGTTAACATAGAACTTGAGTTCAATGCCATCCAAAGAGGTGACAACACATTTGTCAGCTAAATGATGAGAACAATGGCTGATGTCAAAGGACTCCGGATAGAGTAGTATTGCTCAGACTGGGCAGAGGAAACCGTATTGATACAGAAATGTGGGTGTGTGGGGGGGTAGGGTGGGGAGAGGCAGAGAGAGTTCTCTGGTGGAAGTTCTATCACAGTGGGAACACCTTACATTCATGCACTGCTTTGTAATTAAACACCTTTCCTATCCTTTCCTTTGCATGATTTTAAAGGCCCCTCATATCTTTGACTCCAAATCCATAGCTCTTTGTCACACATCATCAGCTGGGCTATAGTAAGCAGAACATGGGTTCTGCAGATTGTTAGTACAGTGCCTGGGTGGGAATCCAAGCCTGTTGGATTCCTGGGCTCTCCTGGGACCTTTTACACTTCTTAAGAGAGAGGTGAATTTGTCATTGCACACTATATACAAAAAGGGGCATGTGTTTGTCCATGAAGTGAGTCTACTCACAATGAAGGACTTTAAGGTCAAGTTTACTGTCCTTTCCCATAGGATTCTATGTTCATGCAGGAAAAGAGTAATCATCCCAAATAAAGAACAAAGAAGGACCAGAAAACACCTCCACCTGCCCACAGCTTAGGTGGTGACTGTGCTTTTGACCTCTAGACCCCTGACAAGTCCTGGTACTGCACATCTTGGGCCAATGTTCCCGAGTTCTAGGTATTAATCATTCCTTGTATGTGTATGGACTATGTATCTTTTGAAATCCTCATTTACAACAACATTTTTGAATGCCTTCATCTCTATATAATGCCTAGGTGTTTAAGAGCTGAGATCAGCGCTCGGTGGGCACAAGTTTGACCAGGGGCTGTGCAGTTGGCAGGTGGCACTGTGACAAGAAGCCGACTGCTCCATGTGGGCCAGCCCTGAGGTGTACAGTTCCTCCGCCCTTTCCTAAAGGGCTCAGGGGCTGAGCCCGGCGTTGGTGGCTACCTGCTCATATTTCTCCAGCTCTGTGTGGTAGATTTGTCTGATCTGTGAGAGTTTGGCTCTGTAATCGGAATGCTCCACTGAGTTGTCGGAACCTGCTCCTCCGGAAGCCGCTGCTGCTGCTGCGGCCGCAGCTGACCCTCCACCCTTCTCGGGGCCTGCCACCCCTTCCGCTAACAGCATGTTGTCCAGGCGCATCAGCTGGGGGTCAGTGGGCTCCTCTTCCTGGGCTCCTCGGATACTCAAAACTACAGAAAGAAGACAAAGGGAAAGAACAATGTTAATAGCGACCCAAGGGAGAAAATGAAAAAAACGAAAAACAGCTGGGTTATTTGGCTAAACAAGCCTCCACGCCACTTGCAAGGTGGCACTTGAGTTAAAGAGGAAGGGCTGCAAACAGAGGAGCTGAGAGAGGAGGGAGTTGCCTTGTTCCAGAATTACACTCCACCTATGTGAGGCCACGAAACTCTGGATTTGTAGAGACAGAAAGTGGAACAAGGAGTGCCAGGGCTGGGGGAGACGGGGAGTTAGTGTTTAATGGGTACAGAGTTTCATTTTGGGAAGGGGGGGTTATTTTTGAGATGAATGGAAGTGATGGCTGTCGCACAATCATGGGAATGTATTAATGCCTCTGCACTGTCCACTCAAAAATAGTTACAAAGTGGGGAGTTTTATGGTTATGCATGTTTCGCTATAAGAAAAAAATGTAGACTATAAAAAGTTAATTATAATAATGTAATTTTTACTCTTACCCCCCCAAACTATTGATTTCATTTTAATGAAAAGCATCTTCTACTTTATTCCTAATATTTGATTCCTGGAAATTTGTGGTTTTATGTTCATTAGTTTTTTCTGTAATATCTGATCAATGTAAATTTTCATTTCCAAAATAACCTAATCTAAGTAAATCCAGTAAATGTGCAGTGGAATCTGAAGACCTTTCCTCTGGACTAGGCGAGGTCTAGAATGGAGCTAAGTCTAACATAGTAGGAAGACAGGAGGTGGCCCTGGAGCAGTGACATCTGGTTCCAAAAAAATTGAGATCTAGCTGTTCCAGATGATCAGGATCCTGTCCTGCTGAAGACAAGGGTGAGATCCTTTTAACAAGGTGCGTCAGGGACAGAGGGAAGAAAGTGCTCTGATACTACGAGAGATGGAATCTCTATCAATGAGACGGCTGCTTTTTATTGAAACACCACGGACACTGGTGGTGATTTGGACCGAAAGAAATGAAATGATTTAGTAAATCAGCAGAAGAGCTAGACGGCCTTTTTTACTACCCCATTCACATAACCTGCCATAAAATAAATCACTCATCTGAATCCTGCTTAGTTGTCAGCAGTCAAGTCTTTGTTAAGAGGGAACATGAAAAGTATTTTCAATTTGAAAAAATAGTGAACACAATTTTGGGGTCGGTTAGGAAAGGAGAGAAGCGGTTAATGTTAGTGAAGGGGTCCAGTGTTCCTGTACACTTGGGGATAGTGGTGGCAGGGTCTAAGTTCCCCAATGGATATACAAGCACCAGAGAATCCAGAGCTGTCCCAGGACAGGGTGTGGCTGGCGATCCCTGTTCTAGTTGAATCCTGAGCCCCAGCAGGGCAGCCCCTGAGAGTCCTGACAGGGAAGGTAGATGTGAGCTCAATACACAAGCACATGTAGAGGTTGAGGACATCGCATCGTGCGTGTAATAATACCAGCATAGCCACTGGCTGCCCACACGCTCCTGGCTTCCAATGGGGACAACAAGAAACAACCCTGCAAGTTGTTCAGAAGGAAATGTCAATTCCTTTGCCAAAGGGAAAGCTATCTCTCGGCTCTCATGAAACATGAGACAGTCAGGTGGACTGTCCAGCCACATGGGCTGGTGGTGGCACTGAGGAACAAAGAGGATAAAAGATACAGAGGAAAGACTCTTGCTCCTTGCTGAAGTCAGAGCGGATGAGAGGAAAGGAGAAAGGGAGGAGGAGGAGAAAAAGCAAAGGAAGAAAAGAAGGATGTTAGCACCTGGACACAAACCATAACACTTGGGTGCCAGGGCATCGCCATCCTCCCTTCTCAAGCATGACTTTTCAGTGTTCTGCTGCCCCAAAATAAAATTGCTACAGGGGGCCAATTCACTGTCCCTCAGACCATTGGAGGGCTGGACTATAGTTAAAAAACAAAACAAATAAACAAAAAAAACCCTATGAACAAATTCCTATGCATACTGCACATATCTTATTTTGAAGTAAAAAAACAAAATGGGAACAAATACAATCACACCGCCTCATGTGGCCCACAGGCCACAGTTTGAGGACCCCTGTGATGGATCTGCCCATCCAAGCCCCTGGCTTCAGGCCCAGCTGCACCTCCCTCTTCACCTCTAGGGTGGGGGTCTGTGGGGTCTGTGGCTGTTTCTCTTTTATTTAGTAAATTGCAATTGCTTATCAACAAAGATGTACAGGAGTCATTTACAAATTATAAAAATCATCTCTGAGCCATTAATAAACATAACATAATTGTTATCACTTTGGTCTGATCATTCAAAAAAATGTGCTGAGGCAAAATTCAACTCTGTCATCCATTCCACTGAATCTCACATCCAATACACTCCCTTCAGAAGAGGGTGGAAGCTCCCCCCACACCCCCAGTGGTCAACAGGAAAGTTTCTGCCAGGTGATCAGCCTTCAAGAGAGCCCTCCTGGTTGGTTACTCCCTAGCAGATTCCTGGCAGGACACTGGAGGATGTCCTAATGGTTTCTGGTATCAACAACACTAGCAAAGCAAAAGAATAGCCTCTCCTTAACTGTCAGGTCTCACCAGGGCGAGTGTAGGCACTGCCTAGCTGGGGTGATAACAAACACTCATCTCGTCACCAGCAAGGAGCCTAGACATGCCTGTTCACTCCCTTGGCCCAGACCTCTGGCAAATCTCAGTTGAGAGAAGGTAGAGGTCGGGAGATCAGCAGACACAGCCCAGAGCTTTGGTCCTAGTCCCTCAGCTGCTGCGTCGGTGACCACGAGCACATCACTACTGCTCTTTCCCGTATGCCTAATATTTCCCTCTGAGGATATTGTCACCTTCCTGCCATCTCAGTCTCATGCCGCTGCTCCACCTTTTCCTCACACACTCAAAACAGGAGGCACAAATTATTCCACACAAACTCTGCACACGTACCTAATTAATATTTTGCTTGGCCTTGACACCTTACCGGTTTTAAATAAAATAAGAAAGGAAACTGTGAAGGCTGTCAAAAGACACAGAGAGAGGATACACAGGGTGCCCCTACCCATCCTGGATGTTTCAGGAGGGTCACGGGACTTTAGGCACTAACACATTGACTTTTTTCAGGTATAAAGGACACATTTAGTTTTTATGGGGTGCGGTGGGACAATAAAAGCGCTGGCATTTTGCTTAGATTTTTACAACATTTTAAGAATGCTACAAACCAGTACTCCTTAAGTAGAAATTTGGAATCACTAAGATTTGTTAGCATTGGTTGCTGAATGCGTGGCCAATTAGAAATTGGTGTGATAGAAAGACTACGCACCATAATATAAATGTCGCTGGCATTTACACTCAAGAGTTCAGGATGCAAAAATAGGTCCCAAGCCAGAGATATGAAGAAAAAGGAATGAAAAAATGTGGAAAAACAAAAACACACACCAGTCCTCTCCAAATTACACCCTTTAAACTAGACACAAATTATGAAAACAGAAAATGTCAGCATATGTGCAAGAACAAAACACAAACAAACAAAAAGAACAATATAAACAAGGGAAAACCTTAAACTCTTTATCTATTTTACATTTTTACATAGAAGATTCTGGTTCTGGTGGACTCAGGCTGTGCATGGGTGCTTATAGAGGGCAGGCAAGGACTGATAAACAACACTGCCTGGCTATATTTCTACCCAGAACAAGGAGAATCTGAATGTACCACTATAAAAACGGATGTTGGGATTCACTGATACAGAAACTGTTCAGCTAGTCAGTTAAAAAGAAAAAAAAACAAAACAACAACAAAAAAAACACCAACATTAAATAAATAAATGAAAAGGGTGATGTGTCTAAGCAGAACTGATGGTACCTATTTACTGCTTGAAGCCAGCACTCTGGCGAGTAGGAGACGAAATGATTATTTAAAAGCTCCTTTTTTATCTCTGCGGCACCATGCAAGACTCAAATGAACCTTTTGCCAGGACACCAGAGATGTTAACACTCATCCTCCAAGATCCAATTTCAACCAGCGGAGCTGTTACCTAATCCAGCAACCATCACATATGATCAGATTCCCGCTTCCCTGATGGGCGACCTGCACTCCCACCCTCCCTGTCACTCGTCCCTCCCAGCCCAACAGCTTTTTCTGAAACAGCTTTTAAAGGGCCAAGTCCCAAGTATATGCTAGTACATACAGGATTTTAATGGCCAGGCAGGCTTCTATGCTTCCACTATCCCCCCACCCTCCCCAAAAAAGAAAATAAAAAAGTCATTGATTGCAGTAGATTTGCAATCTGCAGAGGGGTTGCCGGTGAAGAAATATAACCCATTTAGCAATAATTCTTATAAAAGGAGTTTCCTTCTCTCAAAGCTACCCCCTTATGGAAGAGATCAGTCAAGACAGGTAAGTGATTTATATAGAAATTGTCACAAGCTCTTTAAAAAGCATCTGATGTCACATCCACCTTGCTGCCATTGCTTGCCCTGGGGTTAATTCTTTGGTATAACTCCCAAGATAAGGGGGCTGTCATAGCACTGTCCAAGCTGCATTCACAACTGGTCTCCTGCTGTTTCTTCTTTATTTTCCTTCACACGAGGAGAAAAACAAACCAAAGCCAAAGGCATGTTCAAGATCATGTTTGGCGGGAGGGCTGTGTGGGATTGTTTTGTCCTTGGCTGAGCGACAGCGGTCTGGAGCAGCTCCAGCCCATGCCCACTAGAGGGCACTCTTTCTTCACCAAGGACTGGTTCTGCCTAGAGAAAGGAAACGACGGTCCCCCAGCAGTGTCAGGGGACGCCTCTGCTCATATCCAACTTCTACAAGAGGGGCAGGTGGGGAGGGCAGGAGGGCAGAACTACAGAGAGGGTTGTCTTCAGACGTGGACAGCAGTTCAAGGCCCAACGCTGAGCAGAAAGAGAGACAGAAACAGAACAAGAGAGATGGCAGAGGGACAGGGAGTCTGGGAAAGGGCATGAGGCCACCTCCCTGAGGTGTGTGCAGAAAGACAGCTGGTTCTCTCTGTCCCATCTCCTTGTTTGATTCAACGCACAAACCCTTGTGCAAGGTGTTCTACTGCCCACAAGCTAAGTCTTCACTACACACCACCGGGAGAGAGTTAGGGAGGAGGATGGAAGCTCTCCCAGCCACATTCCCAAGTCAGCTCTGTCATCTCCCAGTCAGGCAGAATTTAGGAGAGAGGTACAGGATGGAAGCGTGATGCCCTTGCATTTTTAGGAACAGAGCAAAGTGCTTTCCGATTCCTGAAAGCATCAGAGTTACACCTTTTATTTGTTCATAAAGGACTTGCACACACTGAATTGCATCACCTTACAAAACGTGAAGTAATGTTCCAAATTTACACACAGAAAATTGAAGATTATAAAGGCAAAGTAGCTTTCCCACGATCAAGGCAAAGGAGACGCAGCCAAGCGTAGAATGCACGTCTTTAACTCTTGACACTTCATCCTCTACGACATTAGAATGTTGACTCTCTTACATGAAAAGTACCTAAATAAATACCAACTCTGTGTGAGTGTACATAGGCAAATACGCTGCACACACGAGAATAGGCACACACACACGCACGCGAGCACACACACACGCACACACACGCACACACACGCACACACACGCACACACGCACAGTACCTTTTGATGCCCAAGTCACGTCCAATACTCTGAGTAAGAAGACCATCACTAGATATGAAGTAGGAAAGTTCTTCCTTTTGATATCTTGATTTTTTTTAGTTACCTCTTTCCACTAATGGCACCATAATGTTAAATGACACTGTACTGAGAGGAAGAATGGACCCTTTTCCCACTCGGCCATAGAAATCCACTTAACACAGTCCTACCCCATTTTAAATCTCAGCTCAAAATCCTTCTCCATGAAAGCTGCCCTGGTGAGAACAGGTAAAAATGAACTCCAGCCTCTGAGCCAGCAGGGCACGTACCCTCGACACCATAGCCCCGGGGGCATCTTGGGACACCCCCAGGCACATCTACCATCTTGCCAAGGAGACTATGAGCTCCTGAAAGGCAGTGGTCATGACCTCTCCTGTCTGTCTATTCCCACATGACTTCACAGAGCCTGTCACTAAGCGTCTGCTCCAGTCTTGGGAGGAAAACAACAAAAACTGAAGGAGAGGAGGAGGATGCAGGATGGTGAGATCCAAAGATTTCTGCCTCAGCTCCCCCGTTGTCAGTGAGGCAGTCCGCGGCCTGTACGTGCTCCCTTTCCCTCTACGTTCCAGCTATAACACAAGCTGTACCAGAGCCAGCACGCTGTTGGGTAGAAGGCTGTTCTCTCTGCCACCTCTTCCATATCCACGTCAAAAAAACTGTCAAATCTGCCTTTTCAAATCTGACAATTCTAAACAAGCAAAACTACACTGGCCTGAAGCCAGAGCTTCCTGGACTCAGCTTGGTATGTCCCCAGTAAGCCAACACTGCCCATGACAAAGGCGGTGGTGCTGGGCAGAGCTTGGCACATGGCTGGTACGTGGGGAAGATCCTGTGTGAGGGCTGGTCAGAGGCCTGGTGGCAAAGAGGCCGCACACAGGCCGTCTGGAGGAGTGCTCAGTTCAAACTGACCTGGCCAGCTGTGGTGGCTCACATCTGTATCCTAACACTCTGGAAGGGTAAGGTGGGAGGTTTGCTTGAGCAAGAGTGAGACCCTGCCTCTACTAAAAACAGAAAAACAAGCTGAGTGTTGTGATAGGCTCCTGTAGTTCCAGCTATGGGAAGGCTGAGGTAGGAGGATCGCTTGAACCCAGGAGTGTGAGGTTGCTTTGAGCTATGATGCCACAGCACTCTAGCCTGGGTGATAGAGTGAGACTCTGTCTCTAAAAAAAAAAAAGGGAAAGTAATGTACTGACCAAGTGCTTACAAGGTGCAAGGAATGAGGTGGGTGTTAGGACGTCCAAGATGAATCAGATATGGGCTCTGAGCTCAACAGGTTTATGGTTTACATTCTTCTAGTTCCTTCTGACCCAGTACTTCAACTGCTTTGGAGACTGGGGGTGCATAGAGTTGCCAGAGCAGGTGGCTGGCAACTGGAAAATCCCAACTGGTACACAACAATTTCTCCTCCCTACAGTTTCTTTCATTACATAAAGCACAGTTCTACCTGTAAACCATAATCCTCTCAAACTGAGAAATCACTCTGATACAGTTTGATTCTTCTAAGCCAAAGGTGGGAGCACAATCTCCCATGAGCATCTTGAAGGTGGTGTGTGCTCGTGTTCTCCTCTGATCCTCAATCTTCCTACCTAGTTCATTTAATAGATAAGCTCTTTCTGGGAATGACTTTTTGAGGATTCCATCGAACAAATGTTCGACAATTTGATTTCCTAAATTTTACAAATCAGCACTGCAGGTAGCTGCCCGTTGGCCATGCTGACTTACATGGGGGGACTGCTCAGCACCTGAGTCGAGACTGTCCAGCTACTGTGCAGGCCTTTGATGCTGCAGGTGGCCTAAAGCGGCCTCTTCTGGTGAGAAGTCCTAGTTCAGCAAATCTTCAACTGTTGAAAACCACCCTCGGACCTGCAGTGCTGTCCCTCAGCCCTTTAGAATCCCAGAAACACCTTGAGACTTAGCTGAGGTCTGAGGAAGGCCTCGTAAAGCTCCCAGGGGGATGTGATGTGAAGACAGATGTGTCGCAGCCCCTTCCATGGTTGTTCTTGGTCTGTAGAGCAGGTAGGGCAAAACACAAGCCAGCCTGGGGACTCGAGGACTCTAGTGCAACAGCAGCAAGACTGTGAGGTCCCCAAGTGTTTCCTCCCACAAATATTTATCGAGCATTTACCACGGTGCCAGGCACTGTGCCGACTTCCACATAAACAGGGCCCGTGCGGAGCTCACAGACTCGCCCTTGTTCTTCACTTCAGCCATCAGCAACGACGGGCAGAGCTTTGTGTGAGACTGAGGGCCGGGGATGAAAACAAAAATGTACGACACTCGAGACAGTTTGAAGTTTTTGTTTGTTTGTTTGTTTACATTTTGTTTTTTTTTTCTTTAGAGAAACATACCAAGTAGTTCTTGTCATCTTTTTTTCAGGGCTGGGTCTTGGCGGTTCTGGTCACACGTATTTTTTGCTTCTAAGGGGAGTCACAGGCATAGATCCCATTCACACGTTCCCGGCTTGGCACACTGAGCCTCCCTGGGCCAGCTGGCAGAAAGAAAGCTAATGTGCTGGGCAACAGGCTCCTGCCTTTCTGGATGGGTGCCGGCTGCCTGGGCGAGGGGCTTTGGGCCTTAATAGCTCAAGCTTGGACTGCTGTTCGGGAAACCCCTTTGCCTACAGAGGAGGTGCAGAAGTTGGTAGGATGGCGTGACTTCACACCGGCTGTGGCCTTGGACTGACACAGCCCCAGGTAGGGCAGAAGGAGAAGAGCCACAGCCGGGTGGCCAGGGAGGGTGTGTGAGACTGGAGTTGTGTGTGTTAACTCGGGATAGACAGAGCAGTTTCCTTCTTAGTTATACACAAAAAATGTGAAGCCACCAGTTGGCAGCTTGCTGCACATTCCCTGGAGAGGAAAGCTTCTCTCTATAAGAGAAGTCTAAAGGAAGTAACCGCAGAGCAAGCAGAAGAAAGCTTAAGGCAAAAATGGTCTGTAGGTTAGAGTCTCAATGAGGCACCTATCACATTACTAGTTCTAGAAAGAGCTAATACATGGTTAAATTTCTTCTATCAGATTCTAATACCTAGAAAAGTGTAGGTAAGGCTCTCTTCTGTCAGCTCCACGGGGTGACACCAAAACAGGCCTCAGGTATGTCAGCTCTAAGCGAGATAGAAGACTCTCCCTGTGTGATTTCACCTCCCTTTAGTTCTGTTTCCTTATCACCAAATAGTGGATAATCGTATCAATGAAGCCACAGTTCTTATGAAGGCTTAAATAAGGTTATTTTTACAAAAGCACATGTGTCAAAGCTTGGGAACTTGTACGGTTTCGATTGTTGGTTAAATCTGAATCAATCCCATTGATAAAGGTCCCTTTGGGAAGAAAGAAAAATCAGGACAGATCTCTAGTTCAGGATTTGGTTTCTGCGTGTTAGGAATAAGCAACACAGAAGGAGCCAGGACAAGCCGGTGAATGTACCCACACGTGTGTGTGCAGGCAGCACAGACGTCCTACCTCACCATGCTGTGCTCCCAGGCAACCTCACGCTGCTATCACCACATGCTAAGAAGAACTCAGCCCATCCTAGGCCAATAGAGTAGATTTCAAAATGTCTTCCCGTCTCTCTCCCTTTCCCCCATCGTGATGTTCTTTCTCTGCTATTCTTTTTCCAAACACATTAAGGACCCCACTGCTTCTGAAGTCTGATGCATCTCCTCTTCACACAGGGCCCTGGGACCCTTGTCCCCCTGAGCCAGAGAGTGTCACCATCCTCCTGGCCTGGCAGAGCTTGCACTGAAAGCCTCGTTCTTTCTGGAAGGCTGAAAGACCCTTCTGGGAAACACTTAGCTCCGACGCAATCTCACCTGGTGTCAGACAAGCTAGCCTGGAAGCAATCTTTAATGGCTGCTGTCAAATTTCCATTAAAAAATAAATAAATTATAACCATCAGAAGGCAAAGGCTCTATTTGTACTCAAAGTTTTAAGGAA
Source organism: Loris lydekkerianus (assembly GCA_963574355.1). Classification (NCBI taxonomy): domain Eukaryota; kingdom Metazoa; phylum Chordata; class Mammalia; order Primates; family Lorisidae; genus Loris; species Loris lydekkerianus. The sequence continues at coordinate 58,390 of CAUYPK010000527.1, read as the reverse complement.
GTATATTTACGTTTTGACTTGGGGTGGAATTTAGTACTTACTCTCTGCTGGGGCATAGAGAAATCTCATGCTCATAATATAAAAATAATCTGCCAGGGCTGTGTTGGCATCACATGCCGTCTAGCCATGTGGACGTCATCACCACCAGCTTAGGAAATGTGATTTTCCCGTTCCTGGGGACAAGTGGCATTTTCCTGCCCATATTTACAAACTGAATAGTAACAGAGTGAGGCTTTTTCTCTCTCTTTCTCTAAATTTCCAAACAATTTTATCAGAACAAAGTTTGAAGTGAAGAGCATTTTGTTCCTACTGGAATCTTTCCCAATTTTTGGAAACAGATGAATAATTCAAAGGCTGAGTTCCTAATACAATTGGCCTTGAGAGACCTTTACATAATTCAACCAATAATTTAGTCTTAACTCATCCCATGAGTACTTCAAATTCCACACATCACGGGAAACTAGTACTAGTACTGATAGCACTCCTTCACCCAGCTGGAGTAGTGGGCTTCCTTTCCAATGAAATGAGAATGCAAACCTCTGTAGGGAACAGCCAGAGACAGAGATTTACTAAGTAAGGACAGACAAGAGTAATGATGTCACTGATGCCAAGAAGTGAATTCCAGCCAGCGTTAGGTAGGGGCCTAGAGTCAGGAAATGAGATGCAACGCTCTAAGCTGCTCCATCCTTTCTGCCTCTTTGAGTTGCTTCTTCCACTTCTCTCTCTACTGGACTCTATAAGAGGATAGAAAGTTGAAGTATGGGAGAGAAAAAGGACCAGTGTGTTTTTCTTAAATAAGGCAAGAAGAACGACTTCTCTAAATCCCATGACTACCATTGCCACTACACTACATTACCACTGATATTAACAAGATCATTGAATGTCAGTGTGAATGTTAACTACACTAATATTTATGTGAAGATGTGAGATGTGATATCCCTCAGTACCTGAGAGAGGGAATATTTTGGGAAGGGCCTAGTAGAGAATGTTGGCACAAAGATAAAGGAAAAGTTGATCTGCTAGTTTCTTCCAACATATTCCTCTCTATAGTAACAGAACTCTAATTTTTAGAACAATTCATAGTCAATGAGAGGAAAGACATGTTCCCGCTTCCCTTGCAGCTAGATGTGGTATTGTTCCACAAATCATGAGACAAGATTCCAGTCAAGTGTGGAAGTAGGCTGTAAAAGTCTAGGAATGTCCTTAAAAAAAGAGAACGCTGTTCTTGCCCCTTGACTTTCTCTTTCTGTTGGATAGAATGTGAATATAATGTTTGGGGCTTTTGCTGCCACCCTGGACCATGAGCTGACCTGGGACTGGAAGCCACACTGGGGAGAGAAACTGATAGAAGTTCTCACAGTCTGAAGACCTGCCTAGATGATCACCTTAGGGCTATAAAAAAGGAAGGGAAAAAATAAAGTTGTATTTTGTTTAAGGCATGTTATTTTGAGGTCTTCAGAGATTTTTGTTTGTTTCCTTTTGATAGCTTAACCAATCCAAGCTAATACAAACTGCTAAAAAAATAAGAAAGAAAGCCAGAAGGCAGAGTGTCTTCATGGCAGGGAGAATGCTACAGAGGACATCAGCAAAAGGCAGACTTGATAACTTAAAACGAGGCAAGTCACAGAAAAACTTAAGTAGCCAGTGGGGAGAACTTTCCCTGGCCAAAAGAGATTTAGAACAGATAGAAAGAGGGCTTGGCCTTAGACAGGCCTCTCCCTCGGGCAGTATAGGGCGGTCAGCAGAAGTAAGAGGCATCCCAGGAAGTCTGGAGTGAGAAAGCAGGGAAGGCGATACCACCCGGTTAACGTACTGAGTGCCTTTGAGGAGTTGTATAGACCAAGTTAGCAGCGTGAGTGGTGAGGGCTGGCTATATGTGGGAACCAGCCAAAAGCACCCAGTCGCCTCTGTCACAAAGAAACTAAGAGATTTTTCTCTTGACCATGGGAAAGCAAAGGTACACTAAACTGTAAGAAAAGGGGGAGGGGGGAAAGGCAGAGCAATGTGAGACTAAGTTCTATCATGTCACTTTAGGCTACCTGTACCTTGGCTTCCTATATACACCTTGCATTGGGATGTTTCCTTACACCACAGGGAAATAAAGTTTTTACTCTAATTGGCCTGGTTTCAATTTGTCAGGGACTGAGAGAGAGACTCCCCCCAGTGCACCCTACGTAGAAATGAAATCACCTCCATGGGCTTTGGTGGTAGCAGAATTCCCCAGCTGAGACACTGGGACTATTTATGAGCACCCCAGGTCTGTTTCAAAGCACAGGCCAATTAGCTTTCCTGCTTTCCTTTTACTGTGACCACAAACAACACCTGTGACCCCAGACAGGCATCACAAATGCATACAAGGTAAGCCAGGGTCCTGTACGGAGACTATGCAGATGATCCATCACCACTAGTTACAAAAACTACCCCCAGCGCGTGGCTCTCTAATGAGTCACTAGTGCCATCCTCAGACACAGAAGCCGCAGGACACACACAGGAGCTGCAGAACACAGAGGCAACGGGCGGCGTGCAGAGCAGGGGCCGGTGCTGCTTCTCCAAACTTTTTAAGTAGCCTCTGGAAGCACTAAGCCCTTGACAAACTCGGAGGATGGGATGGCAGGGCAGCAGGATAGGGGGAGGGCCAGTGAGATGATAATCTCCAGATTACAAAACACGCCTCTAATCTTCACTAGCCCGGCCTCCAGAGAAAAGGTAAACGTCTCATGGGGACCAAGAAAGTGACTACTTGGTGTCTGAAGGGATATGTGACCTTTCTGCTTTGGGGAGGAGTCCATGGAACTGTCACTTCCTGTCTCTCTCATCTCAGCACTTGTGCCTTCTCTTGGACAATGAGACCTCTGGAGTTGATCTCCTGGACAGTCTGTCCTTCATGGCACCTCTTCCTCTCTGCCCAGTTGAGTCTAAGTAGCTGAAATCTAGCACACACAGACACCTGGGGGTCAAGTGGGCTTAACTTGTCTTGAACTTGAATGCAAACATTCAAATTCAATCCTGAGAAAGGCTTCTTAGATGGGGATTCAAGTTTCCAGGGGGACATTTTAAAGGAGAAGTAGATTCCAAGCAAATGATTGCAACTTATCGAAAATAATGCGCTAGTTAGCATCTGCGGCAAACATCCTGGCAGGCAGCGAGGGGACGCGGCACTGGAGCAGATGGGAGTGATTAGGCTCTGATTTTCAGACGGGCTTTTTGTTGTTGTTGTTGTTGCCTCCACTTCCTGGCAAAATAGGAACTCGGGGTGGGAGGGGAGTCTGTGCCCATTTCTCCTGTGCACTGGAGATGGAGACCCCCACCAAGAGCTCTCACGTCGGAGGCCCCCACCCCTGTGGGGAGGGACATCGGTCATCACGACCATCATCATCAAAAAGCATTTAACACCACAAGGCGCTGGTTAAATACATCAATGGGTGACAGAGAGATAGATGAGGAGCTATCTTAATTTTCCTTTAAAGATTTGCCTCCCTGAGGCTGGGCCTTGTTTACTGTGGTTCTTACTATTTCTCTGAAGAAGTGTCTGGTTTTCTTGTTCATTGGGTGAGCCAACCCTCTCCAACCCACATAATATCTGCTCTGGAAGTTCCTTTAACTGTTCCACCAGCCAGGCGTTAGCACCGCACTTCCCAGGCACCTCAATGGGGTACGTCACTGAGCCCCACTCTGGACACAACCCCTAGCAAGCTGTAGCTATTTTGATGAGGACAGTAAGGCACAGCACACCAAGCCCCTCACAAGTCCCCCACAAAACAAAGAGGGCACACTTCAGCAGAGAGAGGCCTGTGCAGGAGGACCCAGGCTCTGTGGGATAAGCTACACGGCAATCTCAGAAGCCTACACTGCCTTCCTCTTCCCATGCCACCTGCTTTGCAGCAGGCCTGCATTCTACTCCGCCAGACGGGTCATGTCCACTTAGGTTTAGTGACAACCTTACAGTTAAAATAATAATTTCTACATCCCCACAATTTCACCAACACTGCTACTCCTATAAGGATGCGTGTTGGTCTCCCGGTCAACTGTTCATTCAACATACTATACTGAGTAGCTACTGTCTGCCAGGACCTATATTTCAGCTAGGGAGACTTGACCAGAAATAAGACAAGTTTGCAGACTCCTGGGGGAAAGGCTAATAAGAGTGAAATTGCTGCAGTAGATATGTGGACAAAGTAGTGTGGGAGAATTGAATATTTTCTTCCATGGGAATTAAACTTTACAAATCAATTTGTCAAAAATCCGCTCCATTGCTTTTATTCACATGTTGATGTTACCAAGTGTTATTAACCCCTTTATTCAGATGAGGAAACTGAGGTACATGGAGTTGGAGTGTTCCAGGAACAGATAATTGGTCCTGCAGGTGGCTTAATTCAGGGTGGGCCTCTACCTGATGGCTGCCACCAACTGTAGCAAGGCTGATAGCCAGTGAAGACCAACGCACTGAAGTAATAACAGGCTCGTCCTCATAGGAGCAGCTGGCAGTTTGCACAGGGCAGAGGCCAGTGTGGAGACTTCCACGTTGCCTTTTGCAGAATTTAATTTCTCTGCTTTTCCAAATTAGCCTAAACTAAAAAACAAAAACAAATCACCAGGGTGACACCTGTGGCTCAGTGAGTAGAGTGCCGGCCCCATGTACCGAGGGTGGCAGGTTCAAACCCGGCCCCGGCCAAACTGAAACAAAAAATAGTCAGGCATTGTGGCAGGCACCTGTGGTCCCAGCTACTTGGGACGCTGAGGCAGGAGAATCCACCTAAGCCCAAGAGCTGGAAGTTGTTGTGGGCTGTGATGGTATAGCACTCTACCGAGGGCGACAAAATGAAACTCTGTCTTTAAAAAAAAAAAAAAAAAAAAAACAAACAAAAAACCCCCCAAAACACCAGCAACACACAACACACAGGTGGTTTTCTCAGCCTCAGTGGCCACTAGCCTATTCTGTCTTAAGGTAAATCAAACAGTCACAGAATTGTTTACGCACCACACCATCAAAAATTACAGTTGTGCAAACTTTTTTTTGTTAACACTGAAAGTGACTTTGCTTTTCAAGACAGGAAATGTGGAAGTGATGGATGGCACTGGGTGCTGCTCTCAGACCTTGGTCTTCAGGTCTAACAGTGTCCAGCAGGGGATGCCTCCTGAAAGTTCATGTTTCCAACATGCAAACCAGAACCACAGGGCCCCCTCTCTGCCTTCACATGCTACCAAAATGGCCAGTGGGCTCATAGAAAGAGAAGAAAAGCATTTTGAAGTCCATTTCTGGTATCAAAATCGTTGAATGGGTACATTTATTTCTTTTTCCTAGAAAATGTAAGAAGATGATGGAATCATCTCAGCCTAAAGCAGTGATTTTTTTCCATGGGCTGTGAAAGGATCTCAGATGTGCCATGAAAATATTTAAAGACCATTAATTAAATTATTTTTGACAAAATTTCCTAGCACAGTAAATTTATTCTTTTTTTTGATCCCTTTTTTTGTTTGTTTTTTTGAGTCAACATAATTTCAGTATGCCATAGAAGTTTAACTATATAGGTTAAAGTGTACAGTGAGATAAAAAGGTTGAAAAAAACTGGCCTAGAGTAAACTAGCTAATTTTCCGATTCTATAAACCAAATTCATGTTTATGTACTTTTCTTTCCTCTGTTAGAGGGAATCCAGGGTACTGACATTGGTGTAGACATAGAGATTTCTACTTTAGGCAAACATTCAAGTTAACACCGCCGGTCTTATGACTGGGGATGGCAGCAGCATGTGGGAGGTCAGGCAGTTACCCAGTCTTTAAGTGACAAGGTTGTTAAGAATTATAAACAGAATAAAAATCAGAGATTCTCTTAACTCCTCCCTCCCTCATTGCTTCTACTGCAATCCTGTGTGCTTGGTAAGACCCTAGACATTAGAAATATCCCAGTCTACCCTAGACTTTAGAAATACCTTGTTCTACTCTAGGCCATAGCCCCCCCATTCTAGAGAGGTCCCTGGCCCATATCTGGAAGGAAGGAATGCATGCTCACAAAGCCCAGGCCTTGGACAGACCTTGGAGGAGTTACACTCTACAACCTTTCTGCCCAATTATATTTCTACATAGCCTTCTTTCATACTTTAAAGTAACAGTTTCCCCTGTATCTTTGGGTCTTCCTTCGGAAGGCCCCTGTGTATACATGTTAATAAATGTGCATGCCTTTTGTCCAATTAATCTGCATCCTGTCTGTGATTTTTCAGCAAAGCTTCAGAGAGCCACCCGTGGCCCCAATAATGGGTACACTAAGCTCACAGATTCATTAACCTCTTAAAATTAAGAAGGGAAAGTTAATCATTGCACATCAAAAGAAATCTTTCAAGCTCAAATAGGCTTAAAACTTCCCCGTCACTTTTTATAGCTCCGTTTTAGTGCTCAGCACCCTCCGTGGTTTCTTCTGGATTTCTCTTGGGACTGTCAATTAAATTCACCAGGAAAAGAAACCCCTCTTAGGGTACAGGTCTCCCATTTGGACAATATGCTGATCTTTAAGAGACAACTATTTCCCTGGGAGAAGTGAAGGGAAGAGGACAGTTTAGGAAAAAGTAAAAGAGGACCAAGAAAAGAAAATTGTGGGCGGGGGGGTGGGGGTGGCAGAAGAAAAGAAGGACAGGGGAGGGAGGGGAGGGGAGGGAGGGGACTATAACACTCAAGATGCTTGTGAATCCAGCGGCAGAGTCCCAGAGGGGAAGACAACAGGGTGGCCTTTCCTTGTAACTCACAGGCCATCGTGCCCTCCCTAATACCGAGCTGTGTTTCTTTTCTGCCTTTAGCTGGCCATGCCCTTTACAGTTGAGCACCCAGGTCCCTGGAAATTTGGATTCTCTACTTCACAGAAAGAAAGGCAAGAAAAGTACCTGAGAAGGAACCTTCCTGCAGTTAGCTGTGATAAATGCCTCATAATTTGTACTGGGTTACATCTTGGAAAAGCCCCTCTTTACTGAAATCTATTAATTAGTGTATCCATTCATTAAATCCAAAAATCATTCCTCAATTGGTTACTTTGTGCCAGACAAAGTTGTATTCTAGGGACACAGAAATAAAAGCAAAAAGCTTGTCCTAAAGGAACCTATGGTTTCATGGGGGAAGAGCAGACAAATACACAGATGATTAGACCCCGGTGTGGAGGAAGTTTACTTAACAAAAGGCCTCTGGTTGTGATATCACTGCAATTAAGCCTGTTGACATTCATTCTTATTTCCTCACTCCAGTGTGGGCTGGCCCATATTCAAACAAACAAAGCGATCTCAACATGTGCTCAAAGGATGACAAAGCCAGGTGTTCCTGTTTACCTGTAATGGTTCCAGCACTCACCCCGTCCATGTACCATTCAACCCAGCAACCACATGTATGACTTAAATGCTTAAGAGCCCGCATAAAGCAGAACCTCAGCTCTGCATCTGGGGACAAGACACCCCACAAAAGGGGTGGGATCCCAAGAGTGCAGTCACCTAAATCACACCAACCTCACTTCACAGACAACTGTAACACAATGCACTTCCTCCTCCGTGAAGAGCAAGGGCTTTGCAGACTGCATGCACCCAAGCCACAGGCTGCACAGCAGACCAGAGATGGGCTGGCTAGGAAAGGTGAAGGTGATTTCAAGGCTTCTGTGGCTTTGCAGAAAACATCTCTGAGTGGGAGACAGCGTCCCGTGGTCTCTGTGGGCTTCCTCTCCTTGTGGCTGGGCATTCTCCAGTCTGCGGCTGTTCATCTCACCATACACTCAACTTGTCCCTCCCTGGTCCTCCCTAACCGAGCCCTCAACACAACAGACCACTGTGATTGCCCTACACACCTACTCAGAAAAGTCTGGGGCAGTGATCTTTCATGCTTGTGATCTTGGCCAGGAGGCCCTGGGGGGTGAAAGCCTCAGATTTTTAAAAATCTTATGTGGCCCTTTCCATTAACAGAGAAGAAAAGTCAATGTTTGATGGCTAGCACAGAGGTTGAGAGAAAATCAACTACACTCAGCATTCCCCTTCTCACCCCTTCCTGATCCCAGGTGACGCCTGACACGGTGGAGCCCTAAGCAAGCTTCCTCAGCACGGGGAAGCACAGACCCCAGCCTGCAATAATTCCACATATAAACAACTCTTGCTAGGCATGAAGCACACACCAGACAGTAATCAGCTTATCTAACAGAACAGGCCTCTTTTCCTAACGCAGAGGAGGATTAGCAGGCTTGAATTACAGCCGTGAAGTGTAATCAAGCCCTGATCGACACTGGCAAAGGATACTGTACATCCCTGCTGGGCCCCGGGTAGTTGGCGCGACGTGGTGTGCCTACAGGGGATGGACAGGAAATGCTTGCGATGGTAATTACGCTGGGAGATAGTGATTGTGAAATGGGGAAAAGCAAGTATAAATGGGAGGAAAATTAGATTACAGTCCATGCCCACATCCTCTACTCCATCCTGTCTTGGGAAAGTCTTGAAGTGACCGCATTTGAACAGATTTTTCTAGTCTATTAAAATGAGAATATCATCTAAATCATAACAAAGGACTGAGCCATGCTTGGCCACAGAAGCAATTGCGGTGTTGTTGGTAACGCAGGGCACAGTGACGGCCAAAGCCTGGCGACGTGCAGCTTGGTGGGGTCCACAAGGACCCAGCCAACATGGCCATCCCAAAGGAATTTGTCACCAGGACTCAGAAATGTCAAGAATTCCATCCTCACCTTGAAGATGCAAAACCAACCCAAACCAGATGGCGGTTACATCTTCTGTCTCCCAGACGGAGACTTCTCATCTTACTCGAGAGTCCTGTATTTAACAAGACTCTTGCGAAGAGTCTTTCTTAGTAAATTCCATGAAATGAGACACCATGAATTCTCTGAGGCTTTCTGAAGTATCCTGCACCTTGCTTTCACAGAAGAACATTTTACATTAACTTTACATTTTGAATGAATGCTGTCATTCATTTGGGAAGGAACTGTCTTCACATCCTCTTCAGAGCACCTGTCTGTGGGAAGCAATTCAACGACTCCCTAGCCTTCTCTTCTAAAGAAGTTATCTAACCCCTCTGTGAAATCCCTCTTCCATCTTACCATATATCCTTTTTTCTTATTCTAATTTCTTGGAGATCAAAGAATCCAAAGTGGGTATAATATGAGGGAACTGCCTCCACTAACATGGGGTAGGAGAAAAATAACTTCCTCACTTTCTTAAGTTCTGGATCTCCAGAGGCAAAGCCATTGTGTTAACACTGCAAATACACTTCCTTCTCTTCCATCACATCTCTCAATTCCTTCTTTCCAGTCTTGGCTTTTTTTTGTAGTTTTTGGCTGGGGCTGGGTTTGAACCTACCACCTCTGATATACGGGGCCGGTGCCCCACTCCTTTGAGCTATAGGCGTCACCTCCAAGTCTTGGCTTTTCAATGCCTTTCCAACATCCAATTCTTTCCAATACACCTGGAAAGAGCAGGTGACTTTGGATGACCTCATGGATGCCCCTGGAGATGACCCATGGGTGAGAAGGGCTGTGGTATGGTGAAGGGTTCTGAAATGAGGTGCCATCAGCCGCTCGTCCTACAAGTGCCACCTTCTTTTCTATTCTTCTCCCTTGAGACATATCCCTCAAAGAGCAGCCTCCACACTGCATCACAGCACAGCATGGAAGCTCTACAGTGGTGATCTGTAATGTTATGGTTTTTGACAGGAAATCTTGAAGCCAAAACTTTTAGACTCCTAAACAACTGATAAATGAACAAAACTAATTTTTAAAACAATTTAATAGACTGAATGCCAGTACATATGAAGGTAAAACGTGTGTCAACAGTGTCTATGAGAGCAATATCTGTTGTGTCACCCAATTGAGTCCATCAGGTCACAATGTGTCCAGAGGATTGGACAAGAGACAACATAATACTAACAAGGACCACCTGTGTGCTGACTATATTCAAGAGCAGGGTTAGGGAAGAAAAGAGTTCTGTTTAATGAGTGACACGGTGCTAAAGATCCTTTGAGAGAGCTTGAAATTCACTCCAGTGTACAACCAAAACAATTTTAGTATTTTGTGTAGCCAATACAGACAGACTGAGAGCAACTGTTCTTAGTGGGGCAAAGACACAAAATTCAACAAGGAACCAAGATCTACCAAAAATTACTGATGATTTAAGCTCATCTGACCTTACCATGGTTTTGATAGCCAAAGAACAGGTTGCAGCTAGGGCCCAGAACTAGCTGTGGTTCGGAAAAATCAGAAACTCTGAGTAGGAGACATCTCCCTGGGTCTGAGTCAGCAGGCACCGCCCGCCTCAACAGGCCTGACTGCGTATGAGCCAGGCCAGTGCTCTGGGTTGGATAAATGCTAAGTACTCCCAGGTCTGCTGAACCTCCAGCCAGCTCTGGGGGTCATCCCTGCGTCTATCCAACTAGCCTTTCAAACCTCATTCTGATAGCTCTACCTAAGAGAGTGTGCAGAGCTATAAGAGTCCCCCACTACTATGCCCTTTAAGGGTACAGGCTGGGCACTGTTCTGGGGAGTGGGCGGTACTACTCAGGGGCTACACTCTAAGCTACAAGTTCAGGTGCAGTTATATTTTCCAACTGATAGATGGATCGTGGTAACAACAGGTTATTCTCTGCACTGGAGTGAGTTAGCACTGTCCGTAAATTGGGCCACCGGTTTTCCTTTCCATACCTGTTATGAGTTTTACAAATATGCTTTTAGCAAAGCCCTCTCTAATTTATTTTCCTAACCCATATCTTCTATGGCTCCATCGAACAAGCACACTTTTAGAGTGAATCATCAGAATGGGTAAATGGTGTTGCAATATTGGCTAGAATTTAAAATGTCTGAAAGGATTTTAAACCACATGTTCTTTTGAATACAGACTTTAAAAAAAATTGCATCTCTGAACCCCAAGGTCTAATGGTGAAGAATTTTGGTATAGTAAATCTGCTCTAAGTCCTAAGTTATGCACTGTGTTGGAAAGCATTGCATAATTATAAGGTGTTGCTGCTCTAGGAATCCTGAGTTTCCTATCTGTAGCTAAAATAGATTTTGCAGCAGATCTTTGGATAAGAGCCGTCAGGTACTTGCCTGAAAAAGAATGATCAGAGAAAGGGGCCACTTGAATTCTTGAGACAGATTTTTCTTTCCCCTATTTCTGGGGTAGGGCCCAGGCTTGAATTCCCCTCTATCTTCCCTTACAAAGATCTCTGGTTTCTACATTCCATTCTCCTTCCCTCATGTGTGCCCAGCCCCCTCCCAGCCAGGAGGCCCAGTCTCAGTCTCAGACAGACAGGTCTAGCGGGGGCAGATGGGTAATTTTTCCTTTCAGCTTTAATGGCTGCTATTAACAATAAGTTGCCCTGCCCTACTAATGGCTCAACTTTCAGCTTTTTCTCTGATTGCCTATGAGTAACACTGTGTCACATGAGCTGTGTTTAACAGAGGTGTAATAAATGCCAAAGAAAAAATATTACCCAAAATAAAAAAAGAGTTTGTCCCAGTGTGGCGGGGATCTCATGACTCGAAACAATGTTCATTTCAGCTTCCAGCGCAATTTCTATTTGCATTCTTTTTTTTTTTTTTTTTTTTAAGGGTCTCTGGGGGCTTTAAAAAAGCTGTTTAAGAGAAAAGGCAAAAAGACTGTAGTGATTATCAAGTGCGGGGAGTCCTGCGTTCCAGACAAACAAACGCAGTGCACAGACAGCAGACAGACTGACGACAAGGAGACCCTCTGGCAGAGGGGACGGAGGCAGGTAGGCAAGAAAACCAACCACAGAGCATCTGTCGTGGACGAAAGGCAGCGGCCCTCTTTGGTGTGGTTCAGAACATCAACTTTGGCTACCAGGAGACAGAGACGGAGCCAGAGAAGGCTGAACACTATCCCTGCATGTACACACACACACACACACACCCTGGGGACAAGAAACATATCAAGTTCTCATTTAGTTGCAAGCAAACTACAATCTCCTTTTGATAATATGCAAAAAAAAAAAAAACAATCTATGTTTTCCAAATAGTAGCTGGTCGGAGCTGTTCCAAGCTCAGAGAAAAAACCAATAAACACTAAAATCCCCAGGCAGTCCCTTAGTTGAAGATGTGGGCAGGAAGTATTCTAAATCCTCAAGGTTTTCAGAAAAAAGGATGAAAAACAGCCAAGGAGAGGGTGAGGTTCTCCCAGGAGGCCTGAGAGTGAAGTGTGCTCCTGCGATCAAAGCCAGGATCTCGGGCCAACAGAATCAAGAGGAGCCTACTTTTTAAAATTCACCTTGCTGAAAGGACGGGCCAGACACAGCCAGGCAGCAGTCTTTTGAATGAATGCCCGCATGCTCACTGCACTGGCCTTTGCCTCCCTTTCTGAGATCATGGCCTTCCTCATTTCATTCTTTGTACACATCTCAAGCCGATGTATTCAGAATTAACACCAAAATTCCTACTGCACGCCTGACAAAGGAGACGAAGGGCACCAAAAGATATGGTCATACTGGGATTTGGCTTCAGAATTGCACTTTGTTCAATAAAATTCTTGGAGTTTCCAGTATAAACGGTTAGAGACAGTGATACCCTTTGAAAGTTACAGCCCTGAGTGGGGATGAGCAAGTCAGATCTAAGTGCATAATCACATCCCATAGGAGAAGATCTTTAGGGGCAAATGGGAACATCATTCTATAGGAAATCCAGGTGATGAAACTCAGCAGGAAGAGGAAGAAAGTGGCTGTAGCCTGCACGGTCCGGGAGGAAAGACACCATGTCCACCAGAGTGTGAGGCACGAGACTAAGAGCATGCAGGTGACTCAGAATGATCGTGGAGATTTCCCCGTAAAAGAGGTAGCACCGTGAGGTGGCACAAAGGAGTAGGGCACAGGCCCCATATACCAGAGGTCGCGGGTTCAAACCCAGCCCTGGCCAAACAAACCACACACACACAAAAAAAAAAAAGAAAGAAAGAAAGAAAGAGTAGCACCACGGAAAAAGCACTGGTTTTCAAGTGAGATCGGTATTGTAGGTCTGACATTCCTGGTCTTTTGTGATCTTGGGCAAGTCACCTTTCTTTATTTATACAAAGCAAAGATGGGACTCAGAGAGCTCCATGGGTCATTTTTTTTTTTTCTTTTGAGACAGAGTTTCACTTTGTTGCCTCCTTGTTAAAGTGCTGTGGGACCACAGCTCACAGCAACCTCAGACTCTTGGGCTCAAGCGATTCTCTTATCTCAGCCTCCAAAGTAGCTGGGACTACAGGTGCCCACCACAACACCCAGCTATTTTTTTAGAGGTCTGCTCTGGCTCAGGCTCATCTCGAACTTGTGAGCTCAGGCAATCCACCCACTTCGGCTTCCCAGAGGGTTAGGTTTACGGGCATGAGCCACCACGCCCAGCCCTTCCATGGGTCGTTTTTTAAATTTAAAAGTCTTGATAAGTAAGGCATGTACCTAGAAAAGCATCATTCTCTAAAAAGGCAGAGCTAGTCAAGACAGCCTTTGAAAGCAATTTGGACTCCTTTCCAGCTATCATACTTTGTACCCAACCAAGAGCTTTCATATTATGTCATCTAGATTGCTAATTTGATGTACACATCAACCTTCAGAAGTAGATCTTGGATACGCATTTTTAGGACATTGACTCAGAGAAGCTGAAACTAGCCCGAAGTTACAAAGACACTCAAATCCAGTTCTTCAATGTCTACACCCTTTGTACCAACTTGGAATATCAGAATAATGGGCTGTCTGGGTAAATGGAGGGATGTACCAGGGTCAAGCCAATTATCATTTTAGAGCTGGAAGACAGAGTCAAGAGACAGGGAAGCAGAAAGGTAGAGGGAGCAGAGAGAAAGTGTGCTATCTCCTGTGGACGTTGACTTTTTTATAGACCAAATAGGGTGAGGCGTGATGGCAGCAATGTGATGGCAGCAACTGGACCCAAGTTCCTTTTAGAAATATAGCATTTCATCACTTACATAACAGTTATTCATAAACTATTTCATTTGGTACCACAGTAATAAAAATTGGCTCCAGGTCCATGTTTGACATGTTCCCTCGATTTCTAGCTCAAATTCAAGCTTCCTGGCTATGATGATGTCATTTGTATCTGAACAGCACACATAAAGCCTCCTCTGGCCTTATGACAGCCTTGAAGAAGAGACGGTTTCCACTGGGCTCCCTTAGTGACAGGGTGAGACTCTATCCTGTGGGAGCAAAGGAGAGAACATAGCCAGATGCTTCAAGTGGGAGCAAAGAGCTTTCTCGACTTTATAGTTTCTCCAGTTTCTTCTTAATTCTTCTACTTCATACTTTCTCCTACAGGACGAGAGTCAAAGATGAAGCCAGTTCTGACATCAAAGGGAATGTGTCTTCTGCTCAGCTCTGTAGGAGCCAGGAAATGAAATGAACCCAGAGTACAGATCCAGAATCGGGGGCCAGAGTCTCATTCAGTCCTCGTGTGATGGTTCAGGATCCCCTCAAAAACCTTAAGCCAGAAAATTCAATTTATTTGTAAGGGAGTCAAATCACATGTGCACATCTGGGCCAAGAAACTCATGTTGACATCAACTTGAATGGGTTTCTTAATGAAAGTGTTATCTTACCCAAATAGGCTGACAATACTCAAGGGCCAGAGTGGGCAGGTGAAGCAGCCTGGAGTGGGCAGAGAGGGGCAAGGGACTCAAGTCTCTGCAGTGAAAGAGGCGACAAGCTTCTCTGATTCTCTCTGCTACCTTCTGTACAAGGCAACTGCGCTTGCTGGAACCATTCTATCGGGGACCACTGGGTTTTGGACAATAGAAAGGGCATCGTAAGCCATAAATCAAAGCCTCATTTCTAAAACATTTAAAGGAGCAAAACAAAGTTATAAAGCAAGACTCAGCCTCCAGGAGAACCCAGAGAATGTGAGCAGCAGGGCCTCCCTTCTTTTTTTTTTTTTTTTAAATTAAATCATAGCTGTGTACATTAATGCGATCATGGGGCACCATACACTGGTTTTATAGACTGTTTGACACATCTTCATCACACTAGTTAACATAGCCTTCCTGGCACTTTCTTAGTTATTGTGTTGAGACATTTACATTCTACATTTACTAAAAGTTTCACATGTACCCTTGTAAGATGCACCGCAGGTGTAATCCCACCTATCACCCTCCTTCTACCTCCCTCCCCCTCCCTCCCTTTTCTTTCCCCCTCCCCCCTATTCTTAGGTTATAACTGGGTTATAGCTTTCATGTGAAAGTCATAAATTAGTTTCATAGTAGGGCTGAGTACATTGGATACTTTTTCTTCCATTCTTGCACTACTTTTGATGACAGGGTTTCTACAGGGCTGAGCGGCTGGAGGACACTGCAAGCCCTGTGCCCTCTCTGCCTTTGGCTTCCTGTGCTGGAATTCACAACAGGCTGGGTAGTCTGATGTGTGGGAAGAAGACAGGCTGCGGACTTAGAATTCAAATCCTAAATCCAACGCCAGTACTTATCGGCTGGGAGACCTTGGATGACATTTCAAAACTTGTTTCTCCAACTGTAAAATGAAGTCAGCTGTGTTCACTGTCTGTAGTTTTGCTGAGTCCCTACTACACGGCTGGTGTGAAACAAATGTTAAGTTTTTTTATTCTCTTTTCATGTCCCTTTGCACAGTATGATTCAAGAGAGTACTACATTTTGGCTCTGTCTCTCTCTCAATGAAAAAGTTGTATTTGTTAAAGTAGACACATCTACAGATAAGAAAAAAAAGTGTATGCGGAAAGATAAAAAATAAAAAATACCCTTCCTTTTCAGAGAAAGTAGAGTTAAATCACATTCTGGTTCAACAACATGAGTCCTTCATTTGAAATCTTGTTCTATTTAAATACCCTGTGGTTTTTAGTTGCAATTTCATGTTTTGCTTAATTGTCCAGAGTGGCAGATGTGATTTTTTGTGTAAGTTTCTATCCCATCTGTTTTTCTGTGCCAGAAATATATGTGGAAGGGACTGGGACTTCTTCATAAAAATGGGCTTTATCTATACTTACAATAATAATAAACTTGCAAACTTGAAGGTGAACAGCTCTGAGTTGGCAGTAAAGAAAGAAAGTCCATTTTTTTTTTTTAATGTTTGTGGGTTTTTTTTTTTTTTTTAATGTTTCTTCTATATTCTTCCCTTTGCTCCAAATCAGAATTCTTTGAGAATGACTTATGAGGAGATATCTCTTCTTATGCAACAGAGAGTGACCACGTTCCTGGTACTTAGAAGCATCTAACACAGACAGATGCAGGAATCTCATCCAGCCTGCCCCTGCCCCCTGCCCCTTCCCACCTCTTATTTGCTGTCTATTCAGAGAGGCCTTATGAAACATGTGGCGTGAAAGGGATACCTTATATTTTAAACCAAACATTGGAACAAACCTTATATTTTAAACCAAACATTAAACAAACATTGGGCTGGCTTTGTGGGTATGAAACCCGTGCGGTATTCCAAGGTCCCTCTCTCAAAAGGAGCCTACATTTGGGTTAATGCTCTGATGTCATCACCTTGAACAAGAGGTCCACATGTTCATTCTGCCCTGGAACCTGCGCCTTATATAGTCAGTCCTTCCTCAGAGTGTGTTGTTGCCATTAAAAGTACTTGTATACATAATGATCAGACATAACTGAAATAAAACAAGAAGGTCACACCCAACACACATTCAGTTGAGCAACAGGTCTGTACATTTGGGCCTTAAAATATAGTTTTATAACACTTTCAGAAAATGTGTTATAGGTTCTAAAAAAAAAAAAAAAAAAAAAGAATGAAAGGATAAAAGAAAAGAAAATGAAAAAGAAAATTTCTTGAATACATTCTATTTTCAAATTGGAACCTGTTGATAGGAAATATCAAACTCTAACAAAAACTCTTTTTATCCAAACTTGGAATCAGACGGTGAGGGATATGGCCAAGTCCCTGCCTCTCACCAGCTGTGTGACGAATCAGAGTCTAGCTGGGTGATTTTCAACCTGTGTGCCCTAAGAGGATCTTAGGTGTGCTGTGAAAAATTTTAAAGATCATTAATTAAATTATTTAGAAAGAAGTTCAAAGCACAGTAAGTACATTCTTTTTTTTTAGTCTTTTTTTTCTTGACTAACATAATTTAAGTATGCCGTGGAAGTTTCATTTTAGGTTCAAGTGTGCAGTGAGATAAAAAAGGGTTGAAAAAGCTGGTCTACCGCCTCCTCTCAGCCTTATATCTTTCCTTCATTTCTCCAAGAGCCCCTCCCAGAGCACAGTATGTGCCAGCAAAAGCCCATGATTGGTGTTCTTCCGATGTAAAACAATGACAATAACTGTAGTACCTGCAACCTCCATAGTGGAGGAAGTGAGAGGAAATTGAGAGAAAGAGATATATATATATGTGCATTGCAAACTGTAAAGTGGCAGGCAGATCCTCCACTTCTAAATGTGCAGGTGATACATCATGTCCCCACTCCCTGCTCAGCCCGGGGGTTCCTTCCCTTCCTCCCTCCATCCTGTCACATTGACACTGTCCTTCTAGGTTTCATTCAACCCAACATGGACTCATCTCCCCCCTCTCTGCTTCTTGACATCTTGTTTGAATGATGTCATACAGCTCCTTGGTTTCTGTTGACACCCAACAAGTCACAAATTTATTAGACACCATCATTATGGCCATCCACTGTTTCAAGTACTGCTTTCTCAATGCCAACGAAGAGTTACCCGTGCAAGGGCAGCAACCATATTTTACCCTTCTTTTCTCCCCCTGCAGCATTTGGAACTTTGCTAGGGGCATGGAACATGTTCGTAAATACTTTTTAATTTATTCAAACAAGGTTAGCAGAGTCAGTGAGCACAGGGGATGAAGCCACCAGCCATGATTTCACATAACAGTATTTTAAGGGGCATTTCACACCCTGACAGCATGAGAGGATCTGACTCACAGTGACACAAGTTTCCATGGCACCCTGGAAACTGGATGGCTTTATACTCAGACAGATCTGAGTTAAATACTGACTCCTCTGCCTCTTATGAGCTGTCTCACTGGGCTAGTGAGCTCACTCCTCAAAGCTCCAGTTTGTACCCTCATCTGTGAACGGGGAAGCATCACCTTCATCTCACAGGATTGCTGTCCTGCTTAAATGAGATAAGATGCACAAAGTCATCAGAACACAGCTGGACACAAAGGAGGCCCCAGCGGGTGCCAATGACTTCTCCTGTACTCTAGGAGAAATTCGTTTTGAACATCTATTTGCCTCTTCCTCTCCTAACTCTGACACCAGAGTACAGTCATTATTGGGAGTCAATCATATTCACTCATGAAGCTGAGTTTACCCCATCCTGATGCCAGTTTCCAAAACAAATCAGAATAGAAATTATCCTGCTCTCTTCAAGCAGAGAATGACATATGATGTCCCATCCACTGTGCATGTCCCTGGGCACAATCTCACACACACACACGCGTACATATAATAGACTCGAGGCATTTTTTTAAGAAAGATAACATTGACTCTTGCTGGGCAGACACAAAGTAATTAAGGAATTAAGAGTGGGTGTATATGTATGTCTTGACACCACTTGTCACTTCTTGTCAAGACATCACAACATTCCATGTTCCTGAAACTGAGGGTTAAATAAATACCTGTACAAGGTTGATAAGCATTAGATGGTCACTTGATGGAAGCAACAGGCTGGGAAGGCCAGGGTAGGGAAAGAGTATTTTAATCTGTAACTATCGGAAACCTATGCTCCAATGCCAGAGAAGTCCCTCCCAGAGGTAGAAGACCAACTCACAGGGATATTACACTAATGACGATCTGGCTTATAAAAATGAAACAAAAGCCTTATGTTAGAAGTGTAGTGTCTTCAGAATTTGTCACAAATGTTTCTATAATAAACAGTAACACCGGTTTCAATAGAGGCAAAAATATATGCTGATCTACTATTTCAATAAATATTTCCCATCTAGTGACATTTCTCTTTACATTTCAAATTATATTGCATATAGATTTGTGGACCAAAGTTGCCACCAAAAATAGGGTTTTTTCCACATAGGTGGACGATAGCTATTTAGACAAATTCCAACAAAATTATAAAGGTGACATAAGCAAAAGAAAAACAATGTAACTGAAAAATGTAACAAAATAAGAAAATGAAATTATGAGATGGAACATCTCTGGTGTAAATAAAATATGTGGTGATGCAGGCAGCCACACAAAGTTTCTCCTGACATTTGGAAGAGGCCAGCAGAGCTCACTTGCGAGTGATGTGGGCATCTCCACATTACCATGCAACAAAAATATGAGAGCAAGCTACACATAAATATTCTATATGGATTTGTAACCTAAAGAAAATCATATTAAGGGAGAAAGAGATGTATAATGTGAATTATTATACACAGGGACACACATACACACAGAATGCTTCCTGTCGTGAACATACAAGTGTTCCATTTTCATGTCATTCTTTAAAAAATACAAATAAATAAAAGATAGCTTCGAGCCGTCAGTAGCTCTGAGATAGGATGTGTGTGTGCACTGTGACTCCCAAAGCCCTCGGGGCAATTGATACAGAAGACCCAAGCACTGCGAGGAAACACATCCCATCTGCTCAGCCCATTGACAGGGACTTATATAACACATGGGTACAAAGAATAAAGCTCACGCCCAAGTACTGGAGATTTGGTATTTTTTTTCTACAGAAATAAATTTGATAATAAGAAACCTTAGTCACATAGACCATTTAGGTATACTTGCCATTGGCAACCGAAGAGGTGATCCTACAAATCTCTACAATCCTGCAATAAGCCATTCTATTATGATTTAAGTGAGAAGTCACATCAAGGATCCATGTGAATTTAGCAGGCACATACTAAAAAAATTCTGCTGAGAGCACAAAAGTTAATCTTTAAGATTTTACACCAGAGCTTGAAGGTCACTCCTGTCTCCATGGATCAGCCACTGTGGCATAATTAGAACCAGGCCTTGTCAGTGTTGCTATTGGTCTAGGAAGCACACCACCTCCTCTTTTCCACAACATGAACATGTATAATCATACCCAATGTAGCAAACATTCATTAACGCAATCAAAATTGGCCTTTGCCTTTAGCCAGGTTCTCTGGGGTAATGTGACACCTATGTTCCAGATCAGATCTAGCCAATAAAAATGGGTATTCAGTTTGTCTTACCTGGTCAAAGGAAATTTGGAAGCTATAGCTAAGCTCAAGTACACTACCATTTCAGAAAACTGCTCTGTTTCTAAGAGGTGGGAAATTTTCACCCAGCTATATTTCCAATGTTCTCTTCTAATGAAATGTGGTCCGATCAGTAAATCCTAGTCAATAGGATGCAAATACAATATAAGTATGGATAGTCCACCAGAAAGTCTTCTTAAAAGTCCATCCTTTTCCCCTGCCTCTTCCTCCATTCTAATGCCTGGAATGCATCCGAGATGGCTGGAGCTCTAGCAACCATCTTGGACTAGGAAGATAATAAAGTATCCCACTTTAGGAATGGTAAAGTGAAGATCAGAAGGAAGCCTAATTTTCTGTGGGCTGTGGAGTCACTCTACTGCCCCACCTGTCTATTGCTTCCTACTTCTTAAAGGCAGGTGGGTGTAGTTTCTTTTACTCAAAGTTGAACCTAATTCTAACTCCTTCATACTGCATTTGAATTGTAATTTTGCCTGCTTAACTTCTTTAAGTTTATTTTCCCACCTGTTAACTAAGAAAAATCAAACCTCTCCCTTCAAAATTATCACGAACGTAAAACTTGAGATAATGCACATGAAAAGTACTTGTACTTTGTAAACTGAACATAATCACTTTAGTATTAGTGCTACTATTACTTTTTAGTTGATTTCAAATTTTCCAAGAAAATTAAGTCAATGATTGACAATTTAAAACCAGCGGAAAGTAGGAACTCTAATCTCACTACTCGGGAAAGTTCTTCTATTAGCAGGAAATGAGTCCAAGATCATTAGTTGTAAGAAAGTGACCACAGGTTATTAAACATTTCTAATGGTTGTGTTCCTAGAAAATTTGATACAAAGTTGTTACTTTAATTACTTGAAAAATATGGAGCAACAGTATTTCTAACTGTATTTATGTTCTGAATCTTTACTCCTTGAATATCAGAAGCTGAGCCAGGAATCAAGGTAGCCCTGGGTACATGGAGAAATCTATCTACTTCACATTACAGAACCAGATCTTTAATTATAAGATTGGCTCCAAAAGGTGGGTTATCATAAGCCAGTATGAAAAGAAAGCACACTTTATTTTTCAAAGTATGTCATATTTTTGAAAAAGCTGGCTCTCTGTTTTGAGTTAATTTTCAGTTTCTCTAGAGTAGGTTAAGATCCCATTTAACTGAGTAGGAAAAAGACATGAGAAGCTGAACTGAGAGTTGTTGCAACTCGTATCATAAAAGAACATTGTTCCCAGTCAACATGGGTAGTATCACTACACTACACTAACATTCTAACCAATTCTTTATAGGCTACTTTATCCTTCATCTTAATAACTTAAACAGCTAGAACTGCAGGTGTTTAAGAGATACCATAATTTGTACCCCTATTTAACTTTGCAAGGGCAGATCATCAAAATAAAGGGGGAAAGAATTTCAGGCCCACAAGTGTCACACTGCTAAGCTGGTTTCCAACAACAGGGGACAAACAAAGTGAATTTAAAAAGAATTGATCTCCATGGAGCATCCGTACAATCTAATGAAGTATCAATCAATTTTATAAAAACATAACCAGTGTTCTCTTCCTTCTCTGGAGAAGATTATACTAGTAGATATTTCCATTATTCCTGCTACCAGGAGTATCTGTAATAATACACTTGCCCAACATTCGGTGCTCATGAATTTGGGGTTGATCTATGATCTCACAATGATCCCAGAAAAATACAGCCTGAGGTAAACAGCATGCTTTGCTATCTGCCAAAATGTTCATGAAAATAATGCCCAAGGGAAAAAAAATTCAGCGTTTGCTTTTTAGAAAGTCCAAAAACACATCAAACCCCAAAGCCTTTTGGCATGTGTGTGCACACACACCCCCTCCACACATGCACACATCTGAAGTACTACTGGTAACTAATAAATATGTGCATATAAGATTATATTCATAAATTTACATAATTTACTATACACGTGTGTTCTATTTTTATATTATTGATTTGGTGAGCTGAGTGTACGTGTCTTACCGTGAGGAGAAATCCTTTCCCCTGACTTCCCTGACCACCAATGTATCCCTAAGCAGGATAATATGAGGAGACAGGACTTGTAAGGGCACAGTGGACGGAAGTGGTTTTACTCAAGATTCCTGAATAAATAATTACATAGTCACTGCTAAGGAACTGATGAGAAATAGAAAATAAAAAGAAATTACGAGTGGAGGGCCAGGGGACAGAGGTGGATTGTACTTTTAGAATACAGCCTTTTTCTAAGTGAGAAGAAAGAAAATATTAAAAAATACACACATCTGGCTTCAAATATGAATGTATTTGAGTACATACAAGTACTCTGAGGAGAGATTTAATTGGGAAATGTCCGGGGTGAAATAGAGGCAGTTTGAGAAATTCTTACCCATCAAGCTTTATTGTGTTATTCCAACTAAGCAGAGACAAAAAGACAAATCTCAGCTCCCTACTTTCATTTATAATTGAACCAGGTCCAGAAGGATGAAGCAAGGACCATCTGTAGCGCATGCTGCATTAGCAGCCGGGAGAATGAAATATTCAAATTACTCTAGGCTACCTCACATAATGACAGGGCTCCAAAAACGGACTTGCAACAGGGAGGGGAAAGAAGAAAAGAAAAGTTTTTTGTTTTGTTTTGTTTGTTATTGTTGTTGTTTTGGGGGCATCAGTTAACCAAACAAAATTTTATTCTTAAAGAAGAGAACATAGAAACATGTTTTTTAAAAAATCAAATTTACTTAGCATTTTTCAGGAAAGCTGAATAAGGAAAGACAGAGGAAGGAAGGAAAAAAGGAAAGAGGGAGGGAGGGAGGAAAAAGATGGGGGCAGGAAAGGGAGGAAAAGGGGAACGGAGGTAGGAAACGAGGGGAATAGCACCCCAAACTTCCTCAGTTTGGAACCCTCCTACTTTAGAGATAGGCTCCTGATGTCCCCATATTTTGCTCCATGTAAATAGGGGTGCTATTTTGGGGAGGGTGGAGTTCGAGCTGCTCATTCTGATACCGTTAATCAGGGCTGCTGAATGTGTGACATGGTAAGTGGCTCTAGCCCCTAGCAGTAGTCAAGACGGAGTGACAGGCTCCATTTAAGATGTCACTGCACATAATAAAGTGTAAAACTATACTTAAAATAAACGAGATAGAAACAATAAACTTGACTCGGTATTTGAACTTTTACAGACACACGAAGACTGGAGGAGCGCGTGTGGCTGTGTGCTCTGGGCCCTCAAAGAGGCCTCTGTTTCTGCAGTGCTTTCAGGGCTGGGGTTTTTGGGGGGTTAGTCAGGCTCTAAGTGGAGGTCAAGTGGTCATATCTTACCATGTGACCGGGGCTTCTGACCTTTTCATGGCCCGAAGCTCTACGAGGTCAGGAACATGAGCCATACCCAGTGTGTGGAGTTACTGGTCTTCCCGGAGAGTGCCGTGAAGAGTAGTTTGGGACCCTCCTATTTCCCAGTGCCAGCAGTTCACCAAGTCCCCTGATCACCCACCTGCACCAGGGCTGCCTTGCTACAGCCTGACTTCATCTCTCCAGAAAGTTTAACATAATATTGTCAAGGCTGCTTGGCCCCAAACTGGAATGATACCTTTTTTTTTTTTTTTTTTTTTCACCAGGCCCTGTAATTACTGTTACATGTGGGGATGGATTCAATGTCAAAGCAAATGTTTTCCTTATGTTTCTTTCTTAAAAAAAAAAAAAAAAAAAAGAAGAAGAAAAAAGTCATAAATGGGAGCCAGCAGACAAAGCTCCTGAACCAGCCACCCAGGATTCTATCACCCGAGAAGAGATGAATCTGAACTTCTTGTGCGTCTTATGCAGGAGCCATGGCTGGGGAGGCACTCCCTCCCCAGACGTCTATGTTCATGCCACACCTAAGGGCTGAGCTTGGGAAGAACCATTCTTTCCCATTCTTTCCCCCTGCTATCACAGCACATTGCTGGAATTTGGGTTCAGCCAAATAATGTTATAATTTGTTACCTGTACAGTGGTTTCTATGCCCACTTCCCACCCTCCCCTGCAATAAGATTATAAGGTACTTGAGAACAGACACAGAGCTTAAACATTTTTGTATTGTAGAATGAAATACATTCAATAAAAGACCACCAATTATACTTTCCAGCTGAACAAATTTTCATAAAATGCATGGAACCCAGAGTCCAGAACCAGGATCATGAGAATATTATTGGCAGCACCCAGACGTCCCAACCAGCTCTTCGCCATGTTCAAGGGTTACTGTCTCTCGACTCCTCGTAAGCTGAGGTTTGTTTTGCCTTCCTTTGAACTTAATTTCCCCTTCTATTTCCTCATCACTCCCATTGGAGCCTGACACTTCCATGTGGTCAGTAATTCAGAAAGGATCTAGGGATTACTTTCTATGTGCCAGGCATCGCTCAAGGTGAGCGTAACAGGCACTCAAGCACACGCTGACGGAATTGACTCCGAAAGGAAAACAAAACACAGTTTGGTTTCAAGATTCTTGGCTGCTGGTATTAAAATAGAATAAGAAAAGAATAAGGTCCCCTAGTACACTTTGTAAGGGCTAAGTATAATTTTATATGGTAATCTGCATTCTTGTCTTGCACTTGGCTGGCTGTTGGGAATGACAGGATGGGCTGCAGGCAGCATGAACTGTGATAAAGCAGACTCAGAAGGCAGCAGGCGCAGGCAGCATTCCACCCGGCCACGGCCCTGGAAGTCGCCTTCTACCTGTCCTCTGGTAGGGACCGCAGGCAGGAACCCTTGCACCATCTCTCTGTGTCCTCCACTCTGTGTAATCAAGGTAAACCCCTGGCATAAAGACACATCTCAAACCTCCCTTTTCAGAGTCTGCTTATAGCTCACAGTGTCCCTTTCCACCAAGCCAGGCCGCAGTCACGCAGAGTGGGAGTTCCATTAGCCATACCATGACACCCGGCATTGATAGATTTAAGCAATAATGAACAAGAAAACCATGGTTGTCTGAAACCACGGAAGTGGTAAAAATAACCAACAGTGTTCTGCGAGCACAAAGCTCCCCCTGCAGATCTGTGATTCTGAAGAGATGGAAATAATGTAGGTTTTTAGGAGGACAATTTGCAGGATCAAAGAGAAAAAGTCTGTGTGAAACATAAAGTGGTATGTGGACATGAGGACACTGTGGGGGAGGACGCAAGTGGACAATCGGAAGGTTCTGCGTAGATTCACTGCAAACTAAAAATCAGTTCCCAGCGGCATCTGTGGCTCAAAGGAGTAGGGCGCCAGCCCCATATGCCAGAGGTGGCGGGTTCAAACCCAGTCCAGGTCAGAAAAAAAAAAAAAAATCAGCTCCAGCACATCATCCAGCCTGTCTAAAATGTCTAATCACCTTAAAAGCCATGAAATACAATTTTAAATCGCAAAAATAAAAGTGCTTGAGTGAAAAACACCAATGCACAGGAAGGAGTACTTACAGAGTCTTATCAGATCCACATCAATCTCAAGGTTCACTTTGACCAGCCCACCAAAGAGTACAACCACAGCCTTGGGCTGGGAAGTTTTCCTGGGTCAACCCAATCTAGTGTGATTGCCTTAATGGAAACACACTGAGCAACAAGCATGATTTAGACGTTAAAAGAAAAAAAAAAAAAATAGCTGAACAGAGCTTGGAAAAATATCTTTTAGAAATCTTTATTCCTTGTCAATACCCAATTGAAGGCAGATGGGACGTGCTGACTTCACTGGCTAATATGTTATAGGAATAATATTACTTGTACAATGAAAAGAAATTACAACATTTCACAACGTTTTCCCTTCTGTACTCTTTGAACTTGAACTTTTAAAGTCATGACCAGCCTATTCAAAAATATCACTGTCCCCCATTAGGTTATTTCCTTGAATCCCAACTAATTTTTCTGTACATCTCCCCTATAAAAATCTGTTTTCCATGGAAGGCAGTGATGTCTTCTGTTTTGTTCATGATTATATCTCTGGTTCCCCTTGCAAAGGAGGAGCCCTATAAATATTTGTTGCTATTGTATCTTTCTCTCGACCAAAAAAAAAAAAAAAAAAGATTGGTTAGGTTCAGAAATCAGTTCTACTTCGTTGATTCCAAACTGCCTCCCCTACACTCCCAACCATCAGAGTGGAGACTGTTGAGTCCTTTAGTTAAGTTGCTACACAAATACAAGTTTTTTCTCCTTATCTAGACCTTATCTTCCGCAAATATTTGAATTAATTACATGATATAGTTGAACTACAAGATTGTTGATATATTGGTATCTTTGTAACATTATCACATCAGGAATTCTTTGTTCCTATGTTATGAGAACCTAAATATATAGTTTTATATACACACACACAGACAACCAGAGTTTACATTAAATACATTACCTTTCTCTGTTTGTTTTATAAGCACTGAACTTGGTGAAGTAAGAAACATACCAAGAATTCTCAAATCAATTTCCCCTAGTGAGTAGATTTTTTGGTTCTAGTATTTTCACTACCACAGACTTCTATTCTGAATTACCAAAATTTATGCGATGGTTTTCTTTCTATGCCTATGTATGAAAGGTTAGGATACCTTAAGACCTTGTGGCCAGGTGCATTTTTAAAAATCAAAGCAAAGAAAAGTCATTATAAATATGATTGTGAGCATATGCATACAGCATTACTATGTATAAATGTATAAATTATCTCTCTAAAAGAGAACACTTTTTCAATTTTTAATGTTAAAGAATGCTTTTTAAAAATTGAGGTTTCCAACTGAGGCCACTATTTTCTGTAAGACTTTGAAAAAGAAAAAATCAGAAAGCCCTTTTGTGACAAGGACTTGGGTTAGGTAGGGCACTGTGAGGGAGGGGTGGGGGGCAGCCTTTGTGCGCGGCCATCCCTGTGCAGTGCTATTCACATAATACGACAATGATGCCTTACATCAAAAGCCACAGTGCAGATAATCCCCTTCTCCATGCCATCCCAAAGCAAAAGCCGGCCCCTAAAATAAAGGGCAACATGCCAGCACAGATATTCCTTGTATGCCAGTTAGCTCTGTACAGAGGGGAAAGCAAGGAAGGGTTTTTTTTTTTTCCTTCCTTGAATTGGGTTTTACAATGAATTTTGACTTGCACCAGGAGGCTACCTTGGGCCCCCAGAGCCTTCTTAAAAAGCTGGCAGCCTGCCAGGGCAGCTCCAACTTTGCAGCCCAGAGAAAGCCATGTTGGCAGCTTGTCAGGAGCCAGGGAGTTACATGGCGCCCTGGGGGTAATAATATTTTCCAGAACACTCAAGCTAATAGTCCCATGATGGGCGATTGAAAGGACTGTAGGTATGCTCTTCCCTGTCCCCAGCCTTGGAACTCTCATCCATCTCTGCAAAGTGCTGGATCAAACTCTGCTGACCTTCATGGCAGAGTTGGGGACACTGGCCTTTGTTTCACTTCACCTCACTGTTGAGTGTTACGTTCAAGTCAAGCCTGGCTCCTCCTTATTATCATACTTTGAATTCATTTCTTTAAGAAAAAAAAAATATGTTGTACATATACCTAGAGGCATTCTGGCACCAAGTACATTTTTATATCTTCTTTTAAAAACACCAACAGAATTAAGCATACATAATAAGGACATTTTAAAAATACCCGCAAGTTTAGTAGGATGTCTAGTTTACACACGGAACTTTTCCTGGATCAATGAATCAGAATCTTCTGTTTTTCCTAAAGTAGTGGGACAAGTTGACTCACTTTTGTCCTTCTACCAAAAGTCCAAGGAGAGAGAGAGATGTTCAGATTCTCAAAATTCACCCTGAGTGCCTCGGATTTTAATTTCTTTACCTATCTCACCAAAATGGCTTTTAATTCTTAGCATCACGCTCAACATTATACAGAAATCCGTAGGGCTGTTTACATGTTATCCATTAATAGGGTAAAGACAGAATAATTGAGTTCACTCTTTTTAAGTTTGTAGGTAAAAAAGACCCACAGTGTCCTTGAGACCTCTAGTGAGCCAAACTACTTCAGAGGACCCAGAACTCCACATACCACATACTCATCACAAAAAATAATGAAGCATAACACACCTATACACTGATTGTTTCATCCTAATTCCCCCTCTCTCCCTTTCTCTCTCTCTGTCCCACACACCCTCCTCTATTTATTTGAGAACAATACACTGAATTTAGCTAACGTGCTATAAAGTAGGGTCGCCATTTCCCTCCATACGACGACTTGTTTCAGTCCTTGCAACGCAATGGCATTGAAACCCACATACAGGTTGATGCCAGTTTTACGTGTTGAAACAAACCAGTCACTCTTTCTCCCGCTAAGCAGTTAAATTAGAGAGTATTCAATTAATAACAGCTGAATATTCTGTCACATTTAGGAAGATGTATGGTAAGACAAGCGAGTTGTGATGTATCTGACAGAAATGATAAAGGTTCTCCCGACACAGGCTGGCAGATACTTGGCTCCTACCACGGCTCTTTCTCATGTTCTAAAACGTCAGCAGCACAGACCCAGGATCCTGCACTGGCTTCAAGAAAAGAAACACTCCAAAGTGAACAGGGAAGCCTTTGCCAAGTTCTCGAAAGGAGCCCAGGCTCTGCTCTTTCCCATGAGCACACGGAAAGTGTGGACCCCTCTCCTGTCCATACGCCAGCCAGGCACGTTGGCAGCGGGCACACGCTGTCACCTAGAGATCAGGACAGGCGCTAAGTCCCCCACCTGCCAGAGCCCCCTTATTGAGATTTGTACACATTTTCCCAAGCCCAGTCTCCTGATGGCTAAAGGAATACGCTTTTCTTATCTGACACGTGCTGAACGACGACAAATCACTGACCCCTCTCCACCACACTGCACAGAAATCTCCCCTCTCAGGCGCCTTTCAGGGCTACTCCCGCCACCTTCAGAGGGTGGGGCACTGCTCAAACTGCATTATGCCTGCTTCCAGCACCGAGAGCCTTTATCTACATTCCTTTAGCAAACTGCTCAGGCCCAAATTGAAAAGGAAATAAAAGAGACCACAGAAAAATTGTTAACATACAGGAGTAACAGTGCAATCCATGACACAATTCCACTACGCTTCTCCCCCAAGCCCAGTCAGCCACCCTTGCCCAGGGGAGGAGGAACCACTCTCATTTCCAAGAACCAACCAGGTCAAAACCACGCTAGGACTGTGTCACTCACAAGTGGGTCTGGCAGTGCAGCAAGAGGACGAGCGTGGTCTTCCAAAATGCATTTTTAAATGCTAAGGGGCTCCTTTTCTAAATCCCAAATGGCATTTTACAAACTTGGGGACCCAGGTACCAATAACAACATGAAATGAGAAGGTGTAAGGGAGTCCTGCCACAGACGGTGGGAAACAGCCACCGCCAAAAACAAAATAACCCAGAGAGATGAATAAAGCATGAGTCTAGAAGCTTTTCAAAAATAGAGTCACTAATTTAACTTGAGGTAAATACTTTCAAAATTGAGTTGCACCACCTAAAAAATCTTAGAACTACACATAGTGCCCTTTAAAAAATTATTGAATAGTTCAAAGAAAGAAAAAAGGAAATGTAATAGTGTGTGTTTATTTTTACCTTTCATTAAGTATTTTAAGAGCTAGAAAAAAGGGTGGTGCCTGTGGCTCAATCAGTAAGGCGCCGGCCCCATATACTGAGGGTGGCGGGTTCAAGCGCGGCCTCGGCTGAATTGCAACAACCACAAAAAATTGCCAGGTATTATGGCAGGCGCCTGTAGTCCCAGCTACTCGGGAGGCTTGAGGCAAGAGAATCTCTTAAGCCCAGGAGTTGGAGGTTGCTGTGAGCTGTGTGATGCCATGGCACTCTACCAAGGGCCATACGGAGGTCAAGGCCATTTTTACTGTTCTCTCACCAGACCCATCAGTGGAAAAGTTGCAAAATACGGATTTACTCATGTTTGAAGACATCAACATCACCTCCACAACCCTTTCAATTTATATTCTTTTGAAACTTTCGTGCCAAAACACACATGCATTGTTTACTGCCCTCCCCACACACCGAAGGTAGTTTAGAACATTGAAACTGGTTTTAGGGATTCAAAGATACTTAAGCTAATGTGAAATGGTGCTCGGTGCTCAGATCTCATCTCCCTTTACCCAATGACAGGCCAGCGTGTGCAGATTATCACCTCAGCTAATTCACTGCATTCCTTTCCAACATCAAAATTGCCTCTCCAGTTCTTCCATGTTCCATAAAATTATTATTATTGCCGACTTTCCCATTTACTTTATTGGCAAATGCCTCAGATTCATAAAGCCCTGGTGGTGTTTATGAGCAGAAGATCACCGTATTCCCCTAATACACTGAGAGACACTGTGGGGCAACAGGACCTACCGCTTAATTAGATTATATAACTGTCAGGAGTTGGTGAGGTTTTAAATTTATATTTCAATTAATATTTAATAGAGCTTAATTAACAATTCCCCCCTTTCCTCCTTCCACATTCTGCATTCTCCCCTACGTCTTATTTCCCAGGCCTTGTTCTGGAATGGCAGCCTGGCTCTGTCTTGGGTCCAGTGGTGCCTCCACACAGAGGCCATTTTCCTTAGAAACGTGTTTGCTGTGGCACCAGCTGAAGAAAATTATGGGGAGAAATGGATCTCTTTCTCAGGAATTCTGTCTATCTACCTGAATAGCCAAGCATTGCAGGTACAAAAAGCCCTTGAAGGGATTGGGGAACCCCTAAATGGACATGGTGAAAACCCCACACTCTTAAACTTGTTATTCTGTTGGGAACCGCCTGAAGACTCCCACAGTATTTGAAGGGAAAATGTGTTAGTGGCTTCGCCAGACCCATGAATTTCACACAGACAGCCAGTTTTTAAAAACGATGGTTCTCAAATGTTTTAAGCTTTGGACCTCTTTACATTCTGAAAAACTACTGAGGATGCCAAAGAGCTTCCATTTATATACGTTATATCTGTCAATACTACTTAGAAATCTGAAACCGAGACATTTAAACATGTTTATCAATTCATTTAAAAACAATAAATCTATTAGATGTTACCATAAATAAGAATTTTTTTTTAAAAATAATATTTTTGAAATGAAAAACATTAGCAAGCAAAGTGGGTTTGTTTTTACATTTTTACAAATCTTTTAAGTGTCTGACTTCATAGAAGACACCTCTATTCTCACGGCTGTCTCTGCACTCAGTCTGTGGCAATACCGCACGGCATGTAGCCTCTGGAAAACGTAACTGCACATTCCTGAAAGACTGAGTAAAAAAAAGCAAATACCGTATTAGTATTATTGCCAATATAGTTTTGGCCTCCTGGTCTCTCTGAAAAAAGTGTTAGAGATTCTTAGACCATAACGTTGAACTGTCATGTTCGAGAGTTTCAGAATGTTTTAAAGACACAACACGACAGGCCTGAAGTGGGTCAATTCCCTCTGCTCTGGGTTTTCTGTCTCAGGTCTATGTACTAGTTCTTGTAGAACTTTCTACCCTAGGAGCTTTTTTTTTTTAAAAAAAAAGAAGATACTGAAAGGAAGACAAGAAGGACAATGACTGTATTTCCCAAGTTTCCTGCAAACTACCTTGATGAAAAATTGCCAGTATTTCTGAAAAACAGCTGCCTCTGCCAGTGATGTTGGTGAAGCCAGAGGACGTCCTGCTGGTCCACATCAATTCACTCCTGTGCAACAGGAATAGCCTGCCCAGACACCAACTACGGGTGTTATCTTTTTCCTTTTGTGGGCTTAAAAAACAAACAAACAAACAAAAAAAAACTTTTAATGCTCTTGTTTGAGACTGTATTTTAGTTGCTAAGAAACTGGTTTCTTATTGTAGGCTCAAGTGAAAGATAAAGCAACTGTCAAAATAGCATGTTATTTTGATAGTAGCCATATCATAACCATACATTTTTACCCTCGCTAATGGAGTCTTCATCCTGTATTCTCAGGTATTTCAGACATCCACAAAGACACACATGTGCATTTTAGTAAGAAGGGTCACCACACGATTAGCAATGAGCAATTAGGAAATGCACTGATACGCACACATAAACACACCCAGAACCCAATTTGAAAGCTCCTTTTTAAAATGAAACTTCAGAGAAATATATAGTTTTACTATATTTGAACTAGTTTATCATAGTTGAAACATATTTGATGTAGTTTTTTAAAGAGATGAAATGGTTTATTTATTTTTTATTTTTTGCATTTTTTTTTTTTTTTTTTTTTTTAGAGACAGTCTCATGGTAAAGCCCTTGGGTAGAGTGCCATGACGTCACACGGCTCACAGCAACCTCCAACTACTGGGCTTACGAGATTCTCCTGCCTCAGCCTCCTGAGCAGCTGGGACTACAAGTGCCTGCCATAACGCCTGGATATTTTTCTGTTGCAGTTTGGCCGGGGCTGGGTTTGAACCCACCACCCTCGGTATATGGGGCCGGCACCCTACTCTCTGAGCCACAGGCACTGCCTGAAATAGTTTATTTTTTAAGTTAATACACATTTCCCCCATTCAACAATGTTTTTGTTTAAATCTGAACTTTTTAAGTAAAGTAAAAAAGGCTTTGTCTAATTAATTGGAACTCTCATTCCCACACATTGACTTCTGACTTATAAGATTATGGTAGTTCCCATCAGATTAGGTGGACCATCCACGCTGGTCTGAATAGCCTGTAGTTCTCCCAAACCACCTGTGGGTGTTTTGATCAAAGATTCATTCATCCATTCATCCAATCATCCCGTAGCTACTGTATTTCTTTCAAGTTTTCTGCCTGGTCAATGGGCCCAAGCCTTGCTAATAAGAGTTAAGTTCATCACATGAAGGATCAAATCTACCAAAAATCTCCAGCCACTCAAAATCAAATAACTAAATACAAATTTCATTTCGCTGTTGTTTTGCTGACAAGTTGGCTTTTGGCAGAATTCTAAGGAGGAAAAAATAAAAAATATATAATTTTCTCTCTGGATTGACTATAATAAATGCTATTCATCATTGCCCTTACTTATTTGCAGGGTAATGACACTTAAAACTCTATCTGAGGAATATCAAGCAGTTATTAAAATAATTATAGAAAGTAATATAGCAACATATATTTATACTGGTTTAAGTTGTGAGCTTAATAAGCATTTTATTTATTGTTCATGTTCCAGTTTTAGCTACCTAATATATTATATATGCAAATGGGTTAAACCCTGAAAGGGAATATTAAAAATGCAAGGAATTGCTGTATTTAAAGGGCAAGACTATTAGCATTTTTTCCTCATAGTTTTCCAAACTTTCTATAATGTTTTAGTATTATTTTGATGTTCATGAGGACAAGGAAGGGTATCTTAAAGGGCTTTAGAAGTGCATGATTTTTCCTACTTTTGGTTGCTTGAAAAGTTTTCCCAATGGGGGTAAGTTTTACCCCATCAATGTCAAGGTGAAGACAGTAAGATCAAAATCAAACCTACTATAGAGTTGTGAGCTTGTTCTTTTTGGCTTCCTCCTGCATTTCTGGTCCTATCCTGAAGGAGAGAAAGACCTCCTCCACCCTTCTCCATCACCCACTACTGCCTCCACCCGATGTCATCCTAGTCCCACGCTCAGATCCTCACATAAGATCTGGAGCAATGTGACAACCTTTCTCCCCCTTTTATCTCCAGAGAGGGACGGACATCACAGGCATGAG
The DNA here is from genome assembly GCA_963574355.1 of Loris lydekkerianus. Taxonomy (NCBI): domain Eukaryota; kingdom Metazoa; phylum Chordata; class Mammalia; order Primates; family Lorisidae; genus Loris; species Loris lydekkerianus. Next base: position 24,678 of record CAUYPK010000527.1, on the reverse strand, counting down.
CTTCCCGTGACCAGGATTCCTGTTCTCCTCAGAGCTCTGGGAAAGCTTCCTCTGAATTCAGCCGGACTGCAATGTGCAAAAATTTCTGCCATGAGATATGAAATTAGTTTTAGAAATTCCAAGAAAGCCAGAGGCTTCTGCAAAATATGTGAATCATGGGGAAAGAATTTGCTCTTTTCTGATTGAACCTTTTAATGACGTATTATTTAACCTCAGATGATAGAGATCACAGAGCCTGCCATGACCTCTTCTAATGACTGTGAAGCTGACCTTAGGCAACAAAGCCAGGAGGAATCAGAATTGATTAGGAGGATTTGCTACCTCTTTCCGAAGAGGCCGGATGTAGAGTTCTTATTTCCACTTAATTATCTCTTGGCCTGTCCTCTGATCCACATGACTGCTTCTAGAAGCCAGCAGGGAACGTGAGACAAGGGAAGTCAGCTGAACTCCAATAAACTGGCTCTCCTGCTTACCCTGGAGACACACACACACCTTTTGTATTATACAATTACTATTTATGGTGTGATATCATCTCTCTATATCTTGTATTTTTTTAACAAAGGACTTGATACACATTCTTAGTTTTTAACACTTTGCATCTCAAATCCTGCCTGTATATTTGTATTAATTAATTAGCAATAGCTTGACAAAGAAGAGACTTTTAAAAAGAGAGTGATTAGTACCTATACTATTGGTCACAATGGCTAACCGTCATCATCTTGGAATTAGAACCGTGGGTAGATGTCTTTTCCTAGATTGGTTGGCGTGCATCATTTACTCATGATGCACACACATGATCTGTGCATATATCAGGAAGTGGATTAAGAAATCTATTGCTCTGATTGGTAAACTTTATCTTCCAGCTCTCGACCTTCAATCTAAACAAAATTCTAAAGCTGTCCAGCCCCAGCAGTCTTCCAGGAATAGACAGGGAGCCACTACCTTGGTAGTTCTGTACCTCAGGTTGAGTTCTAGGATACTAAAACATCACCAAAGGCCAGCAAATTCTTCTACTCAAAGGATTGTTAATTATTTTACAATCGCTCTAACCCTGGACCTAAGAAGAGACAACAGGCAAAATCCTGCTTTGCCCACTTTTCATTTGGAAATTGGCAAATACTTTCATTTCCAGTGTGTGCAGGGCCATTCAAGATTCAGAGAGGGATAGTTACTTGCTTAAGGTCACACACAGTCAAGGCTGTTCTACTCTAAGGTCTATCAAACAGACCACAAAATTTACAAAAAAAAAAAAAAGTGCTGTTATTTTCGATAAATATCAGGCCAAGAACAAATTTATCTTTGGGAATAACTTTGGTCCTTTCCTTTTGTATTTGGAATTATGTATATAAGACCCACACATATGTGTGTACATATATACATTGTTTATACAAATGTACGCTGTATTTCTGTAATAGGAGAGTTACAAGCATAGTGCTCTTTGCAACCTGAACCTGTTAAAAAAAAGAGAGAGAGAGAGAGAGATAATTCTCCAATGTACTGGTATTTTTAATCTGAAAAATGAAGTTAGCAGTATTTAGTGGTAAGAAAACAAAATGTAGAGTCAGATGATCAGAATTCAAGCTGGTACTCAGTAATTTATGCGTTAGGTACTCCCTGGAAACTCACTTAACAGTTTAAGCCTCAGTTCCTCTTCTGTACAATGAGAACAATAGCATCTCCTAAAAGACTTCTGGAAAGAATAAAATGAGAAATGCAGCGATTTTTCAAAAGGGTTTTGTGAAACACTAAGTCCTTTTTAAAGATTACTAAGAAGCCCATGTGTAAAATAGACCAAAATGACCCTATTCCAGAAGAAAACTGGGATTTTCTAACAGCCCATCCTGCCCTCATCCCAACCCCAATGTGCTCACATGGACCTATCAGGATCCACAGGAATTCTCTGAAAAACATCTGAGATAATTCTGACAAAAGCAATATGAAACTGCTGTTGTCAAAATAAGGGCTGGTAAGACCCTAAACAAGAATAGCTTAGAAAAGAAAAAGACAACTATTCATCAAAGCTTTCCCAAATTACATTTAAAATTTTACTACTTGTTAACATTTTTACCAAAAAAAAATCCATGATAGGTGGCTAAGACTTGTGAGCAGGGTGCTTCCTATTATTAGCTTGCCTGCTGTGAATCTCTCCCGTGACCAAGATGCCACACACAAGACAGATACTCCTGCATACTTTGAAGCCTAAAAGCTGACTTTCATAGCTTCCTTTGGCAATAGGAAAATTAATTTAATACTTTATTTCAAAGTCCTTAGGAAAGCCACTTAAAAATCTATGTATTACATGGTTCTATCATAAAATAATCATATGCTTCTGTGGGTAATGTCAAGGGCCCCTTGTGAACAACAGACCAGAGACTGATTATTTGATAATGATATTTATAATGTATGAAGGAGGACAATGGGGAGGGTGCTTTATAAGGACATGACACAGTAATACTAACTCTGGCTGCATTAAGAATTACGAGTATTTGGAGGACCATGGAACTCAGCAATAGTGGCTTTTGGTTACATATGGACATATGAAGGCCAGGGTAGAATTCATTAAAAGACTTCTCTGAAAGCTGTTGGAAAGGTCCTATTGCAGATGGGCTCTTCCTGTTAATGTCCTTATTAGACATTTCAGAGCAGAAGTAAATAATCTCCGGCAGAAAATGCTTACAAGCTTTGGCCCGCTCTAGAGCTGGTTGACTAGGTTTATTACTAATTACTATTGAACTTATATTGTTACTATTACTGCTACCTTCTTTGGACCCTTTAAATTTAGAGGACACAGCACAATTAGAAGATCCAAAATCACTTTGCAGAGTTACTATGTTGACAAGTAGTGATGTTTAAAAGGCTCATTATCTATAGTTCTCTGAGCACTTTCCAACAGCACTTTGGTGAAGAAAACAGCATTATTAGCCCAATTTTATAAGGGTAGAAATGTCAGTATAGATATAGCTGTTATTATTACGATGAAATATCACTTACTTACATAGGGCTCAATTCTTTATAAAGCACTTTTAATACGCAGCCTAGGATGATAAAGAAAAGTCCCAGGGCAGTGCGGAGAAGAGACAGAATTCAGTCATCCTCATTTCCAGGCCATTGCTCAATCTGTGGCCCATGCTTTCCATCTATTTTTCACTATAAAGTTTAAGTTTCTTGCTTTGATATTTTTCCTTAAAAAGGCAATGTGGCATAGGAAAAATATATGGATTTTAAAATCAGCTTCACCACTCATTACATATGTGGCCTTGAGCAACTTTCTTTGACTCAGTTTTCCCATCTTTAAAATGAGAATAGAAATATCACCTTGCAAGTTTGGTGTACAGAACAAAAATCATTACCTTGCACGTGTGGTGTGCTGCATAGCATAGAGTGTGGCTGATGACAGGTCATCAAGCAAGATGCAATGCCCTCCTTTCTCTCCACTAGCCTCTGCCTGTTTTCTTAGATGAGGTAAGAGCCCAAATAACTCAACTAACATTTAGGACCCACATAACATTTTTGCCTATGCTGGTGAATAAAATATCCTCAGATTACCTACTATCTACTACCTCCTGATCCATAAACAGCTCCCTAGAAGCAGAGAACATACCTGCAACTTTCTTTTTGTATTAACCTTTATATCTCTGAGCACACAGCACCCATGGGAAAGTGGGGGGGGGGGGGGACTGTTCACTGTGCCAGGCACTGTTCTAGCTACTGGGGAAGCAAAGGGGATCCTGCAAGATCAGAATATTCTTCCACAGGTGAGAAACCGCCCATGCTGCCTTATAGGGTTTTGAGAGGAGCTAATGAGCTGATGCATTAGAAGGCACTGGGTACCCAATGGAGGCCACACAAATATCTCAGGGTAACTATGAGTATCATTGTAGTTTCACATAAGAGGAGTTTCTCAACAACTAATTCTTCATTAGACATATCTAAGTTGAGGTGGTTGGAAATTTTTCAGTAATATGGGAAATTTTTGATATCTCCATCCAAATGCATAAGGCAATCAGGAACTATGGATAAGAGGAAGAGAGATTCTTTCAAAGTTACAAGATTCAACTACAAATAAACTTAGGAAACATAACCTGATGTTCAGTTAGACCCATGATTCTCAGTTTCTGACTTCTAACTTACTAGCACTAAACACTAAACACATGGGCACAGATGGCCTGTGTCTTCTGGTATCCCTGAAATTCTGCCATCTTCTCTCAGGTTCTCCTATATTTCCTAGTTGGGGTGGGGAGGGGGACAAATGTGGAAATGAAGTAATTAAGATCCATCAAAGGTGTCTGTAGGTTCCCGTCGGACTTCTAGTTCCCTAACCAGTATCCATTCTATCTTTCCTCCCTGGAAACAGAACTCCATTTTTTTAGAAGAATTTGCCCAGATAAATTATTACATTTCTCAGCCTTTCTTGTAGATAGAACTAAATTCTGTATGTATATATTTTAGGAAGGTTCTTAAAGGAACTATCTCAGATGAGAAGTATGTCCATTGTAGCCACTTTCTTCCCTCCCTTCCTCCCGTCTTTCTTGCCTGATGTGGTGGGTGGACATCCAGCTCTAATGCTAAACTATAAGGTAGTCTTGAAGATAGAAGCTAAATGTAGAATGATGTCTTTATAAGGCCCTTGGTTTCCTAATGATCCACTTCAGAAATTCTGTTTCATGAGACATATTTAAGCTATCATATATCTTTATTTAAATTTTAATGTTCTTAGCCAAGAGACCTAACCCTAAGTGCTACAGTGCTGGTAAGCTGTCTGACAAATCCCAGAATTCCTTGGAGTCAATTTTGGAAACATATATGCAAGATGATGCACCTTCTCTTAATAGCACCTAATAAATTCTGAGGGGCAGAGCACATGTGTGTATGCAAACTGCGGGCTGGACTCACACCACTTCCAACAGCAGCAGCGGGAAGTAAGCCTTCGAGTAAAAGGATCAAAATAATGGATGGCAAGGACTAGGAGTGTAGTATCCTAGAGTCCTGAGGAGCCCTTATTTTAAAAGAAAGAAAAAGAAAGGAAAGGGAAAAAAAGGACATAATTCAGCATGACAGAGTCAAGCAACCGTCTAAGGCTCTGCAGTGAGGAAAGAAAATGGACAAAAACAGGTTAACAGAATCGTATCAGTTGTGTTATCATGGCAATACATATTACTATTATCATGACCACTTTATGATGTGTGGAAGGAATTCAACAGCCAAAATACCACCACAGCACCCTCTTTAAGCCAGCTGGGTTTCTCAGGCTTTGCTCCATCTCTGATTCTGCCCCACAGGAATCGTCTTCCCTGTCTTATGTCCTGTTGGCCAGAAACTGACCCTACTGCAGGAGAAGGGACTGTATTATTGGAGTCAAAGTCGTGTGCCCCCCTTTCTGTCCAGGAACTAGTATGCAAAGCTGTGACACCTCTGTTCTATTATGAAGTTATTCATTACTGTTTCACATTCATCACTGTCAGTGGCTCTGGAGTCACTTTCAGAAGCCATGCCTCCGGCATTTCCAACCAGCAAACTGGCCAGGACTATTAACTCCCATTCTGCAGATATCTAAATAAAGCCTATATTTGCTCAAATTGATCTCTGTGTAGTCTTTTTGGGTCAAGCTGCAGCCCTCTGATTTCATTTTTTAAAAGTCAAAGGGACAAGGTTTTCCAAAAATTGACTGTTTTTATATAGCAATAGCCTTAATTAGATACATGAGTTATAACATAGATATTGGCCTCAGTGTGTCTTTCATTTATTTATTTATTTACTAATGTTTTGGTCTAAAATGGGTCCACTGTTGTACAGAAAAACTAGTTTTGAGACCCTTTAATTGGTACATTCTCTCCAATCCACAAGTAATATGAATACCCTGTAATTGAAAAGCACTAAAGGCCGTTATGACCCTACTTCAGACAGAACAAAGTATCTACAGATTTCTCTATTCTAGAGTTTCTTCAGAACTCATTGCCCTATGAATAAGTAAGATACCTTCCTATCACAAATCCCTGGAAGAATGCCTTTCAGAAATGGGCATATTTTATTTGGCTCACAGATAAAAATTACTATGTTCAGCTTTTTTTTGCTTGTGCATAAATCTGCCTTTCCCCAGATAGAATATAGTTTTGTCTAGAAAAGTTAAAGAAGTTTATACCTTAAAAGAATTAAACCATTGGTGGTTAGCTTCAGGTTTCCCAGTCCCTTTTGGAACTGATAGTGATATTTTTTCCACTATTAACACAGGTGATTTTCACCCTAGTGTTTCATCATGGCTTCAGTGGTTCGTAAATCAAATGCACACACACATGTACACACACGTACCAGCATACATGCTGACTCCTACCTCCTAGGACATCAGTCTCACATAGCAGTCAGTGTCTAGAGATCAGAACTGTGATGGTGGCCAGGAGAATTATTAAAGCACTCTTACCATTTATTAGAACAGCACAGTGAAAAAGAAAGAAACAAAAGGCTGCCTACCGTCCCATCAGCATAGTCAACAGGGACACCCAGACCATTTCCGTGGTTACTTCCTTGTGCAGATAAATGACAGAGGCCTAAGACCATATGATGCACTAGACTACTGTTCCCTCAGTCTTGGACCTGAGATACATTTTACTTGTAAGAGTGTTTTTGGCTGCTTTGAGGCTGCCTGTTAACAGAAATTACAATTTATAATACTGAAAATCTGAGTAGCATCCTTTGGGAGAGTAAAAGCACACATTTGAATCACATCAATTCTGGATGACTTTCGTTATCACTCCCCTCTTTTCAGTATTCCCACCTTAGTCCTTTGCTGGCACTTTTTAATTCCTCTTCCCACTTTATATCAAATGCTGTTTCTTCTTCGGATGAAAAGGCCTTAACATGTAACCTATCTTGCCCTCCGCCTAAGGCTACAAGGCCAGCTGCTACGGTATCTTCCTCAACTAAGCGATGGAGATAACCCATCAGGTGTATTTTTATTTTTATTTTTATTTCTAGCTCCAAAACTTTATTATTTGGGCTTTGAGAAAATAGACCCTAGAATTAAAATATAAAATATTCATTAAAGAAGTTTAGTATAATCTTATTTTGTTTCTGAGAGCTCAGGGAAATGAGTATCAATGTGTAAGGGGATCCACATGCACGCACACACACAAAACCATTTCATAAAACTTGCAGCAGGAATTGTGTCCACTCCCAGAAAAAGGGACGGCACTGTGCTGCTTAAATGAAAAGGAAGAAAAAGGGCAAGAGTGAAAAAAAAGTATAATCATCTAAACTTTTAAAGACAGCAATTTACACAAATTGCCATATCTGCTTTTAGAAATGAAAGGGAAAGAGAAGTGTTCACTTCTTTTGAAGTAAAATTGCGTAGGTCAATGGCTGTGACAATCCTCTCAATAACCGCTAACAAAAGACCAGTTTGGATGGTTAGGGAAGCCCTCAATAGCAGGTATTCATTGAATCTTGGAATAATTTCGCTTACCACAAGCTGTGCTAGAGAACCAAGCGCTGTGTAGAATACAGCCTGATAGGTAACACATCAGCCGCCGGGGTGGAAAAATAAAACCCACAACTAAATATTTCTTGAGCTTTATGGCGTGATTATTAACTTAAAGGCAGGGAGTGGAGTGGGCAGCCCGTTTAGTGCACATGAGAAGGAAGAACACATGGGCTGAACTGCATGTGAGTTTAAGTTCCCCTGGCCTGCACCAGGGGATTATTCCTATATGTTGTTTAAGTTATTTTGCTTTAGACATCAGAGTGGTAGTACGTTTTTTGAACTATAGCTCCTGGAATCTAAGGTTGACTTATTCAAGAATTTTATATATATATATATATATTTACTTATTTACTTACTTGAGACAGTTTCACTATGTTGCCCTCGGTAGAGTGTCCTGGAGTCACAGCTCACAGCAACCTCAAACTCCTGGACTCAAGCGATTCTCTTGCCTCAGCATCCCAAGTAGCTGGGACTACTGGCACTTGCCATAAAACCCGGCTATTTTTAGAGATGAGGTCTTGCTCTGGCTCAGGCTGGTTTCGAACCTGGGAGCTCAAGCAATTCACGCACCTCAGCCTCCCAGAGTGCTAGGATTACAGGCATGAGCCACCTCACCCAGCCTATTCAAGAATTTATTGAGCACCTACAGGGTACATAGAGCACACTCCCCCAATTTTGAACTTATACCAAATTTGGGATCACCAAACATACCAATGATCACATGAACCCAAAATAACTGAATAGTTACAAAGACACTGTCCTAACTGGATGGTACTACAGTATAATTTACATAAATAGTAGTGAAAGGAGTGAGAAGTTAAGATGGGCTTATTTAGGGAATGTTTCTTGAAGAAGGTGAGCCCCAAGTAGGATGTTAGAGAAACTGGGAATTGTAATCCATTGGTAGCAGAAAAGTGTTTTTATGTTTTCTTAAATAATGGTGCACATTACCGGCCCATATGAGAAAAAAAAAAAAAAAAAAAAAACCCAAAAAACAATTAAATTCAAGAAGGGCGGAGAGTAGGAGAAAGGGCCTCAGTAAGCCCCCACCAGATGGATACAGCATAGGAGTACAGGGCACACCTCCTGGGTGAAAGACTCAAATACAACTGGGACTTTTCCTAACAAATGCAAACCATGTAACCTAATTGCAGGTACCCTTATATTAATCTGGGGGGAAAAAAGGTACAAGTCAATTAGATCACCTAATGATAAAGATCTATAGATTTCAGGAAAGGTTTTATTTTAATACCATTTATCTTTTTAAAATGAAATAATTTGAACTATTCATCTGAGCAAAAAGACAGCTCTGAAGTAGAGAATAGCTTAAAAATAACAAGAACCCTATAGGATGGCCACATCTATTTCTTTCACTGCCTATAATAGCTCATCTAATGTTCCACCTCTGTGAAAAAGATGGTACGGCCTCACTTAAAGGGAGCTAGAGGTATAACCACCTTGGAAAACAGTTTGGTAATTTTTTATGAAATTAAGTATATAGTTCCCATATTGGGGGGAATACAAGTCCTAGGTATTTGTCTAAGAGAAGCAAAAATATACACCATGTAGAAGTTTGTATACAAATGTTCATAGTGTTTTTCTTATAAGGCCCCAAACTGTAAATGATTCAAAAGTCCATCAGTGGAAAAATGGATATATAAATTGTGGCATATTCCCACAATGAAGTATTGCTCGGCAACAAACCACTAAGCCAAGCAACACTGGGGGTGCATGTTTAAAACCATTATTATTTAGAATATATATGTGTATGTTGTATATCTGTGTGCATGTGTATATATGTGTAAGCATGGCAGAAAAGACTATATTCTATATTATTTCATTTACAGAATGAAATTCTAGGAGAGTTAATCTATAGTGACAGAAAGATCCATGATACCTAGGTACCAGGGCTGGTGGCAGGGAAGGAGTTTGATTATAAAGGGCCACGGGGGAATTTTTTTGATGCAACAGAAATGTTTTCTATCTCAACTGGCATTGTGGTTGGGAAAGGGAAAATGTTATTTTTGTTAAAACTCACCAAACTGTACACTTAAAATAGGTGTGTTTATTCATGTAAACTATACCTTGAATTGATCAAAAATAAAACAAAAGATAGCATTGCTGAAAAATTCTGATGTATTTTCCTAATTTCAATCCTAATTCATTTCTTGATTTAGAGGACTGATCCAGGTCGTCTTTAAATGCTACAAACTTTGTAAGCAATTGGTGTCAATATAGCTGCAAATAAATGATCACTGGGAGACGTGAAAAGTTTATCAGTCCCAGGCTCATGGAAGGTGCTCTCCCAGGGCAGTTTCACCATCAGGGGTTGGGAAAGTGCTGCGTGGGTTAGGTCGTGGCCTCAGAACTGCTGAAGGTCAAGGCAGGCAGCGTCGCTCGGTGGAATCCACCCAGACATACACCTTTCTGCTGCGTCTCCTTGTATCTCTGTCTGCAGCACTGCATCCATTTCACCACGTCACCCTTCCTGCACCCCTACAGAAAGTACTTCCTATACACTGAAAACCAAAGGCGCATTCCCATACTATCTATTTTCCGGCCTCCCCATATCCCTGCTCTATTCTCTTTCGACAGAGAGAAACTCTTCATTTAATGAACGACTACAAGTAAATTAGACAACAAGAAATGGTCTTTCCCACCATGTCTTCTCTCCCTCACCCCCCTCTGATGTTCACCTGGGTTTTTCCCTCATCCCTCCTTTCTTTCCATCCTGTTTTACTGACTGGCCTTTCTTTCCAAGTCTCTCCTCCATCAGTCCATCTTGTCTGACTCCTATCTGCTTGACAATTATTTCTCTGACTTTGGTGCATTTCCTGGCTTGTGCCCTTGTTAAAATCTATGTATTTTCTGGAGGATAATACATATGTCATTGTTCCTCATATGTGGCTTTTTCCCTTTTCTTTATTCAAGTAGCAGAGGAATGGATTTTTCTCGGAGAAAAGAGAGAAGATGAAAGGAGGAATTAGGTTGAGATGAGAGAGCGTGGCATGAGAGAGGAAGGTGTCAATTAAAACAATGAACCCCACTGCATCCCCCTCTTGACAGGTGGGGTGAGTAGAGCTGACAGCCGTCGCATCCACTGGCTTTGGTGGAACCCTCATGCTTTGTGGTCCCTTGAGCTCAAAAGGAGTGATTCCAGGGCCGGGGGACACACTGACACATTTTTACTTGGTGTTCCCGCGCCTCCCCCGCAGCTATTCTAATAATGGTAATTATAATGATTTGAGGCTTAAGCAGGGCGATTCCGGCCCAAGGCAGATTGTAATGAAGTAGTCAGAGCGAAGGCAGGGGAGAGGGGCAGCAGGAAGAGGTGCTCGCAAGCCCTCAATAGCTTTGTCTAGTCAAGCACAACCAGGGTGGCCTCATCTTTTGAGCCCAAAGTTCTGTCCTACAGGATATTCAGAAATCTGCTTCTGCTGGACATGGAGGATCACTTACACCCACAGACAGGCCATGCTGACTCCTGGGCAAACCAACCCTACAGCGTTGGCCCAGCCCGTGGCCTGAGGTTATCGCTGCTCTCTTGGCTGGGGCTTGAATCCCACCCCCTGTGCTGCATCCTGCCCCTCCCTGTTTCTTCTCCATAGATGATGCTGTCCTAAGAGTGCTGGCCACAATCCAATTACTGCTGATATACATCTCCCCTGGACTCCAAATGAGTCTTTCTGCCATTGAAAGATACCCCGGAATGTTGAGAACTTGTCCTGATTGCAGAGTTAATGGTCATGTGGTCCTCGGCACTGACGGAATGGCCTTAGGGGGAGCCTTGATGGGCCTTTCCAGTCATCAGTGTTACCCCACCTCTCCGCTCTGCCCTTATTAAAGCCATTCGTTCTGAAAGCTAAATGAATATGTTTCATCTCCAAATGCTGGAAAACAATAGCAGGCAGCCAGTGATCTGCACAGAACAATGCTAGCTTAATCACTACTGTTCTCTTTCCTGCTTCCTCTTTCTCAATCGCTTTTTTCTCAGCTTTGTTCCTACCATCCCGGCCCTTACACGCAACTCCATGATCCCATGTGCACGGAGGGAAGCACACATAGACAGGCACAGCCAAGTCTATGGTATATTTACAATAACCATGTGAGATCGGAAACATATACATTTTATAGATGTAGGTATGCACAGACTACGTGTCCCTTTGCATATTGATTTTTGGCCTGTTTAAGCAGTCCATAAAATTTCATGTGACATAGAGTTGAGTGGATACATACATCTAAACACTTCATTTTACAAAAACCATGTTTTTTTCAAATAAATGTGATGACAAAAATATGAAATATAATTAGAATATACATAAGCAAACACCATAGTGCATATATAGTCAAATGTGGTACAGTGTAAATAACTGAATAATATACGTAATCAAACAAATTGAACATTTACATTCAATTTTAGCAGGAGAGATATATTTTTGCGATAGTGTGAATGCATTTGGTGTGTTCTGTTTCCCTTTTCACCTCATGTCTACAGCGTTTGCTATCCAGTTTGGAAAATAATAAGTCATGTGTCTCTTCATTTTACATCTTCTCCTTACTTCAGAGCTATTTCTAGAGTAATTGTCAAAAAGGTAGTACATGCATATTCCCCTTCCAGATCACAATACTGTCATATAAAATTTCATCTTTCCATTCCTCTCCCCTTACATGTTGTCTAGGCACATAAGCAAACATGGCCACAGAGAAAAAAAGCATTAAATATGTCCAGCAATATTAGTTACTCATCATAATGGCATGTTATTAATTTTCATCACTATAGATAATTTAATACCATGTGATCCTCAGGGCCTAGTACTGTGGTATGACATGCAGCAGGCATTCCACAAATGTGAAGTGAACAGCTTACATTATATCCATTTCATTTATTGGGAAAAAATAATCTTCAACTTCATAAGTTAGTACTTGGTGAGTATCAGTAAGCACCCTATCTGATGGCAGAATATAATTTGCAAAACAAAATCACTTTAAAGGAAAAACCAAATTGTGAATTAATTATTCAGATAAGAAATAATAGAATGTAGCAAACAAATTTGGCATTTCAGTTTTGATATTTTCTGCATTTAAAAAATGCAAATGAGTTATTCACTGAAGTTGATTCTGGTTCATGGAGTATTAGAAATACTTCCTTCAAACCATTCCTGGGAATCTAAACATTCAGTAATACACTTCTCACAACTAAATTCTAGGAGAAAATGAGAGAGTAGATAACTTCAAAGTACAGAGTAGTAGAATTTAGTGTGTTTGAACTGTGGGTCAATTGCACAACGAGCTGAAGTCACATGCAGCTGATGATGTTAAAATCATAATCAGCAAACAAATAGTGAAAAATACAGACTACATGTACAGCATGAATCTACACTTACACAACACAGCAATATATAATGACTAAATTCATGCAGGCGTATGATAAATAGTCCATTTCCAAACAAGCCAACCAAGGAAAAAACTTAGTAGAAAATTTCTGTGGAGTCAGAAAGCAAGAAAAAACAAACAAACAAACACACACACACACACACACACACACACACACACACACACACACAAAAGGTCTATTAAAAAAAACTTGTTATTTTTCCTTTAGTTAGTAAGTTAATATTTAAAAGTACTTAATAAAATTTAAAATTTCATTTATAATTGATTCAAATATAAAGATGTCTGATTTTGAAAATGTATTGAAAATTTCAATTGGATAAGTTAAAAAGTAAATTTCAATGTCTCTTTGGTCCCAAATGAAGGTTTTTTTTTGTCCTTGAGCTTTACCAACAAGTCAATGTGAGGACAGCCTTTCTTGCGTGCGAATTACTTTTTGTAGATGGGTGGTAGTGTACAGAACCAAAACATATCACATAGTATACCCATTGTTCCTTTTACATAATAAAAATGTACTGTTTGGAATTTTACTATCAAGAAGACCTTCTTGGGAACCTCACTTTGAAAAAATTATGTCCTAGAATGTCCTTAAATGACGCAAAGACCTTCCTCACTCCCAACAGACAAATCCTCCTGTATTAGGGTAGAAACAGCCAGGAAACAAGGAAGGCCCTTGAAAATTACCTTGGTGGATGCCCAGGTATACATGTGACCTAGGGTTCCATGGTCTAGCAAGCAGAAGGCACCCACTGTATTGGTGGTGGCATTATGTCTTTGTGGAATATGACAGTGAATGAGACACATGGCCTGACATCAAAGAGTTCTCAGTCTAGAGGGGGAGTCACAAACACCCTGAGAGGAACCAGATCCTTCAGTAAGGAAGGTTGTAGAACGACATCACACATAGCCAATCCGAGGTCAGAACTTGATGAAAAACTCCAGTATCTTGTAGGACCTGGTGGAGAAGACGTCCATTGAGGGTAAGAGAGGCTAAGAGAACAGACTTTCTAAGAAGCAGTCATGAAGAAAAGTATCAAATATAGTTAAGAAAGAGGTTCAATAAATTGTGGACTAAAAAAATACAAATTGCATTAGGCAACTAGAAAAGTATCAGTCAAAGATGTAGACAAGGGAGGACTCGTGGGTTGAGGAACTTCCGTCTCTGAGAATTTGAATGATATAAAGAAGGGAAAGACTGAACATGGCTGAGAAGAATGAGGACAAGTCAAGGGAAGGTTTTTGTAACTTCTGCAGGTTGGAAGAGAGTGTCCCTGGAGTACAGGGAAGGAAGCATCAAAGAGAATGACAGGAACATGAAGAACCAGAAAAGAGAGGAGGCTAGTAAGAGGTAAGGGGAGAAGAATCACCTTTATACAGCAAAGAGATATGCCTCACTAAGAAAGAAGAGAGGAAGAAAGGACGCACCCAGAGACAGCGTGGGGGAGATGGGAGAGTTCACAAGGAAAGACTTCGATGCTCTTCATGAATTAGAAGGCAATGTCGTCTGCTGGGAGGGGTTGACTTCAAGACTCAAGGAGAGGGAAACAGTTTTAATACTCACAAAAGTCACTAGCTTCTCTAGAACAAGTGAAAGCATTGGCTGGCAGAGCTGAAAGCCCAGGTGGTGTTGGAGAACTTAGGGTGGCAGTAATCCTCACATTTGTATAGTTAGGTATATGCCATGTGCTTGACCATCCTTTATCCATTTCTTACTTCAAAAAATAAGACTATGGTTGGAGGAGGGAGAGTGGTAGTCAGAAAGAAATAGTGACCTTGGGCGGCACCCCTGGCTTAAGGAGTAGTGCAGTGGTCCCACATGCCCGAGGTGGCTGGTTCAAACTCAGCCCTGGCCAAAAACTGCAAGAAAGGAAAGAAAGGAAAGACAGCCCTGGCCAAAAACTGCAAGAAAGGAAGGAAAGAAAGAAAGAAAGAAGAAAGAAAGAAAGAAAGAAAGAAAGAAAGAAAGAAAGAAAGAAAGAAAGAAAGAAAGAAAGAAAGAAAGAGAGAGACCTGGTACTGGTTTCCAGCCCTTGGTTTATTTTTGTTCCGGTTACTTAGGGCCAACATCTCCCATAACTCAGCACCAATGCAGAATGTAGGTATCCTATCAGCTCACAAAGCCAACAGAGAGAGAAGACAAGACTGGCTCCTGCACTCCCTGGGAAAGGCTGGAAGTGTGCACATACCTGCTTAGCTTGCCCAGGCCCTCTCCCCAACATTGTCCCTGTCTCTCTTGCTGCCCATTGTGTATGGAAGTGCCTGGTAGTTGACGCACTTTGAGGGCCTGGGCGCTGACCCTTCTCAAACCTTTGGCTTCCCATCCCACTGGTGATGCGGGAAGGTCAGGAAGCTTCACGGTGGCAGGGGCCCAGGCAATACAGAGAGACCTGCAGAGCTCACACAGGCCGCCGAGTCTGTGCTCAGTTCTGTGGCAGGCTTCATAAGGCTCCGCTCTTTGACTGGCGTTGAGTTTATGTGAAAGTAATTAACAGTAATTAATCCTTAATTACAGTAATTAGCCAAGTCGCAGTAAATTAAACCACATCTGGAGCAGATGAGGGCTTCCGAATGGGAGGCAAAGAGAGGCGACAATCGGGGAGATGCTGAATTCATCTGACAGCATCTGATTAAGTCTACCTGTTGCTGGAAGCCTCATTTGCATGTTGTTTTTGTTTGCATTTCCCAGTAACCCTTTCAAAGGCATTCACAGTGTGGACCTCTTGGTCCCTGCTTAACTACCAGTTAGGCAGCCCTGCTGCCACAATATGAGGGAGTCCCTTCATATCCAGCAGGGTGGTTGGGTTTGCCTGAGCTTTATTTATATGTTTCCCCCTCCCTACTAACAAACAAAAATATAAATAGCAGGGACCTCATCAAGTGACAGGCTGAAATCAGAAGAGAGGCCAAGTGAGAGGTTTTTTTGTTTGTTTTTGTTTTTTAGCTGGTGAAAAGAGAAGGTGATATGAGCCATTAACATGTCTGATAGGGTGGGGAAGCAGAGAGCAGGAAAAACAGCAAAAGACACTTGCACAAATAGGTCAAGTGGGTCTTCCTCTTGTATAGAAGTCCCTAGGTCCTACAGAGAAAGAAAGAGCCCAGCCTCCGAAGATCTGTGACCCGTATCTCACAAGCATGTACACAAGCTTGCATGTACACACAAACACACATACACAGAGAAAAGTACATTGACAAAACATACTGGAGTCCTCCATTTTTCTGACCTCATTCTGATGCATGCTACATGCATAACGTGTGTCTGTGCAGTATGGTTTTACACATTAAAAAAAGAAAAACATGTACATGAAAGAAAACTTAAACCAGTGGTAAAATGAGATGACAAAAATAAAAGCTACCCAGAATGTCACTATCCAGAGAAAAGTGATGAGAAAAATTTTTTTTGTTTTGTTTTGGAGGAGACAGAGTCTCACTCTGTCACACTGGGTAGAGTGCGTGGCATCATCACAGCTCACAGCCACCTCAAACTCTTGGGCTCATGTGATTCTCTTGCCTCAGCCTCCTGAGTAACTGGGACTACTGGTGTGCACCACCACAACCAGCTAGTTTTTTCTACATTTGGTAGAGACAGGGTCTTGCTCATGCTCAGGCTGGTCTCAAACTCCTGAGCTCAAGAAATCTACCCATTTTGTCTTCCCAGAGTGCTAGGATTACAGGTGTGAGCCATCGTGCCCAGCCTGACAAATTTTAAAATGAGAGAAAATGTGGCAAAATAACACACAAAAAGAAAATAGTGATTACAGTTGCTTCTTGAGCACCAAGGGGACAGAGCTGATTGAGTTTGTTTGACTTTGCATGCTTGCCTCTTCTCTGGTCTTGAACAAGCTTACAAATGGAACTTTTGGGGGCTCTGAATCTAAGAGCCTGATCTGCAACCCAAGGTTGGTTAGATCCCAGTTTGGGTGTGGTAGCTAAGGCAAAGAAAACAGGGAGAGTTGTACGTCCCTTTGCTTTGCAAAACCTTTCAGTGAGAGCTGATGCTGGAGAGCGTTGAAGCTTCTCAGGGGGATTAGAGCAGGCTGGGGTAAAATTTGGAAGAGGGAACTACATCCTGCCCAAATCTTACATCCAACTATATCACAGGATGAAGGATAAGAAAGTGACGATGGTTTCGCCCTCAACATGCACAAGCTACCCCAAGACGCACACCTCCTACTCCTGAGGCATGTGCTAGAGAGATGGAGACATCCACAGGACTGGACTCTGGGCACAGGGCAGCATCTCCAGGTCACAGACAAGTCACGAGCTTCAGGTAACTTATCTGGTCCACTCCACTGCACTCTCCTTTCTCATCTGTGCCGTCAACGCTGGGACAGACAGACGGTCAGGGGTCGTGTCCATGGCGTAGGTTAGAACTGACTGACTGACATGAGGTGGATTCACTAACTCCACATTCCAACCAGCTCATCAACCTGCCATTCCTGACCGCCTTTGCTCATTGACTTACTTGTGACCTTCCGATGTCCTCTGGGATTTACCCTCAACAATTGGCTTTGCTCTTTCCCAGCTGTATAACATGGAGAGGACCGAGAAGCTGTTTCTTTCTAAATTCAGTGGAACTTCTGTAAGTTGACCACCCAAGAGACTGTAACAAACTGGTCAACAGAGGGAGGTGGTCAACAGGAGGAACTAGGCTTAGTGTACTGAGATGTACAGTAGTGCATGTCTGGTCTTGGACGATTAGGTCAAATGGAGAAGGGGGTGAATGTAGGGAGGTGGTCAATGATGGAGGCTCTACTGTATTTGAAGTGACATCACCGAGTTATTCAGAGGATTACATGAGATAATAAATGTAAAATGTTTGTCATGATGTTTGATGCACAGGAAATATTCAGTAATATATACTTATTATAATATTAATGATTATTATAATTATTTGTATCATCTGCCCTTTGCTTATTATACCTCTACTGAGAAGCAGCACTGAGTACTGGTTGAAAGTAAAGACTCTTGGGCCAGACTGCCTAGGCTAATTAAATATGCTACTTACGGGCTGTGTGACCTTGGGCAAGCTGGTTAACTTCTCTAGGTCTCAGGTTCCTTAACTGTAAAAGATAATAATTATATCTATCTCTTAAAAGATTAAATAAATTGGCTGAAAAGTGCTGAGAATAGTGCCAAGCAAAACCTATAGTAAAGGCCAAATAAGTGTTCTCATCAATGATATACTTAAATATATACTATATTTACATATGTTATATTTACATGCTATTCTATAAACATTTATACTACACCTTTGAAAACCTGATGATCTCCATATTAAAAGCATATGCTAATTTGTAAGTTCCTAGAATTCAGGCCCAACCTATTGCTACCTTCATATATAAAAATTCTTAATAAATTATGTTGATGACAAAGGAAAGAAAAGAAGAAGAAAAAAATGAAAGCAAAAATATAAGCATCTCGATAAATGGTAAAAGGTAACTCATTAGGCCAAATCTGACCATTTCACAGGGAACAGATCAGTAGGAAATCATTTGGGGAAAACATTTTTTATCAATAAAGCTACTCTAATAATTTGATACATACTAAGATTAATTTTCTACTCACTGTACGATACAACCACATGTTTTTATGTTTGCTTTTTTAAACCTCTAAGGTTAGTCACCAAGTATTCCTGGAAAATTCTGCTTAGAAGCGGATGTCCACCCCCTTTATTCAGATGTCCTGTAAAATGTACTATAAAGTTGAAGGAGGAAAAGTATAAACACCTAACACAATGCTAAGGAGCCTACTAGCAGTAACCCCACAATTATCTTGTGGTTTCCTAGAAGTTATAATGAGCTGACCCACTTGGCGTATTAAATTCCTCCTGGCTGGTTTTGTAGTTCTTGCCCATGCAGAGACACGGCTCTATGAAGAAAAATAACAGGCCATTTAAACTGAAATATGTTGTGGTGGGTGGGGAGAATATTGGGAAAGAGATGTATCCTGCAGTTAAAAATTACTCAACCGATGTTGTAAAGTTAAAACCCAGAGGCCCTGGATTAAAAAAAAATAATAATAAATAAATAAATAAATAAATATATATATATGCATTTTGGGGAAAATAAATAATTTTTTGGCTGAGAAAGCTTCCCTCCTTCTGTGGAGTGAAGTATGTGTAGTTAACATTAATACCCATATTTTCTGCGTTTCCTCCAAGTTCATTATTCTGGCCCTGTCTAAATCAAAATATGTTATAATTCTGAATAATGGGCTATCTGCTGCCTGTGGTGATATGTTACAATGACAACAAATAATTTCTAAAAATTATAAATCACTTCTACCCAATTGGAAAACAAGTAAATTGTGGGTTTGCACAGGAAATGGGGGCACCTTTGTGCACAATCTCTTCAACACTTGCTCATTCTCCAAGAAGCAAGGCTTGACACGGTTCACCTATCGGACCACAGCCACACCAGTTCCCACCAGAACAGATAGGAAGGACCTAGCTCCACTTTTCTTACATTTTAGCAGGTAAGGAAGGGAGAACACAAATCCAGACAAGTCATTCCCCCTTGAACCAGGCAGAGACAACTTTTCGCAAGTATTCCTTACTTACAGGTAGGGCGAAGGCAGTACTGACTGTTGACCTGGAGGATGGAACAAAGACCTCTGGAGGTTAAACAAAAAGAAGCCCATGTACCATGTACCTGCATCCCAATTTTAGCAGCCAACAAAGGCAAATGGCCTTACTTCCCAAGACAAAGTACAGGGGCCATGAGTTTTTACTGGTGCCTGAGAAGGGACTGTTGGCTTTTGCCCCAAACCCAATCCCCCTTACCGTCATGAGTATGTATGTAACACTTGAACTGAGTCCCTAAACCTTAAGATTTAAAAAACTATTGCCATTATATGAATGAATGAGGTAGGACAGATCTACCCAAAATAATTATAACTCTCTGCTTCAAATTATAGAACCACAAAATGAAGTTTATTTGCTCACTTATTTTCTAAACTATAGTAGTTCTTACAAAATGTGCTTTATTAAAATACCCTAAAGAAGAATTGTACTCCTCTGAATTATACCCGAATGTGGTTTTATTAGTACAATACACTGAGTGACAAATAAAACTACACAGACAATAGACTCTGTCTTTTAGAGTCTTGCAATCAAAAACAACAGAATTGTAGAGATTTTCTAAGATCACACATTAAACAAATACATAAATTAAATAAGCTAATTACTAAATTTGATTACATGTTCATTACGTGCATGCCAAAGGGTGAGTGTAATAACTCATTCAGGAGCTGCTGAAGGATCCAAATCTTCATTCTTAGGGGTCTGTAATTTAATAAAACCAAAGCTTGGTGTTGAGCTCTAGCAAAACCATAACACCATATTGCATTGCTCAAGCATCTGACAAAAATGAAGAGATCAAAAGGAGTAGCTGGAGGGAACCCAAAAAACTAAAGCAGAGGCTTCCTCTTGCATTATGGAAGCACTAGTGAGACTCTCTGGGGAAAAGAACATTAAAGCAAGTGCTGAGCCCCAACTCTGCCCCACACAAAGGTGCTCCCATAATGTCACTTGCCTACCCATGCCTCCAGAACTGTGATGCTCCAGATGTGCCTCTAGAGCCCCTCAATGTGCATTGGAACTATTTTTTTCCAGGACTATAGAACTGTTTTTACAGTGCAAGGTATAGGGCTACTTTTCCTAGTAAATAAATTTTAGGAAATAAATACTTGTCTTCCCAAAAGACTTTCTAAACACCATTTTATACCCAATAGACCTCTATTTTGTAAGTGGCCATGCCCACAATTTATGTAATTTCCTGCTATGGCTTCAGCATGCATCTGTTCACATGCCCAGATGTGACCAGGTTGTTTCGGTTAATTCATGGTTCCAGCCATATGTATGACTGAATGCCACATGGTTGATTTAATTGATCATATGGCGATCTCAGCTAATAACTGATTAAAATACCTGCACCAACAGGACCATCCAAGTAGATGACATACAAGTAGACTAAGGAAACATCATTCCCATTCTGCCCTTCCATTTACAGAAAAAGACAATAGTCCTTATAAATTACATTCCTTCCTTCCTTCCTTCCTTCCTTCCTTCCTTCCTTCCTTCCTTCCTTCATTCATTCATTTGGGAGACAGAGTCTCACTCTGTTGTTGCCCTGGGTAGAGTGCCTTGGTTTCATAACTCACAGCAACCTCAAACTCTTGCGCTCAAGTAATCCTCTTCCCTTAGCTTCTGGAATACCTGAGACTACAGGCACCTACCACAATACCCACTGGTTTTTCTATTTTTGGTAGAGATGGAGCTCTCGCTCTTGCTCAGGCTGGTCTCCAACTCCTGAGCTCAGGCAATCCACCTACCTTAGCCACTGCCCCTGTCTGGCCTGTAAATTTTAATCAACATTTTTGAATCAGAGAAATTCTGTTCCCAGAAGGAGGCAACTGTAAGTTGACCAAATGTTTGTACGTAAAAAGGGAAAGCTCACTTTTAATCTTGTTGAAAACATATGAAACTCTTCAGATGACAAAGGTTATATGAGAAACTATATAGTATAATACTTCTCCAGTAAGCTAATACCTAATTCATCCAGGGAAGTGAAAAACTTCCAACTGAACACAAGAGAAGGAAATTCCAGAAGCTCTGAGGTAGTTAATCAAACCCTGGGGTCATCAAAGACTCTACTACCAATAATAAATCCCATCATGGAGTCAACCATTCTAGTTGTCTTGGCAAGTTACTTATTTCTGTCTTGGTTTTCTTGCTCAAAAATGATGGATAGTTACCTCACAGTGAGGACTTAGCCATGTAAGCAAAGTGCCTTGAAGACAGCAAGTCAGACATATTACAGGACCATAATTTTCTGCCCTGAAATGCATTTGGTATGGGTAGGGCATCAAATGTTCCTGATTTGTGTGTGTTAGTCTGAGAATGCTGAACAGGCAATGGTTTAAAAATCGCTGGGAGCAAAATAGAACCCGGAGATGTTTATGGGTAATCCGCTAGTTTGGCAAAATATCAGTAGCTCAAACCTTACCTGTGGGCAAACTGAGAAGAGCTACAGAAGTTGAGGCGATGCAAGCAGAAGCAAGTTAGGAAAAGCACTCAGATCCAAGAAGGCGGCGAGGGGTGGGTGTGCAGAACACGGCTGCCTGTGAGCCCTGGAAGCCTGAGCACTATCGCACTGGTCCAACTTCCTCCTGGCGCTTCTGGTTAAGTGTGTGAACAAAGACGCAGACAGGGAAACCCTTTCTGGGAAGGACAAATAAACATTCTGAAACCTGAAAATGTGAAGTCAACTGAGCCTCAATTCAGCCCAAACCTTTGGGGGCTTCTGCATCATTAGTCTCCATCACGGCTTCCAGTCATTAGTCCCTTTAGAACAAGAAGTCTCAAAGGCCTGACAGAGAGAAATGGACAATGGCAGACTCCCCTGTTGCCTTCTCATTCTCTGCAAGTCTACCGGGGGAGGAAGCTGCCATGTTTAGGAGGTTTAAACGCTAGAAGGGATTTTCTAATGAAAAGGATAACCCGAAGATCCCTCTGTTTACTACAGCACGACAGCATTCATCATTCAAAAACCAAGGAAAGACTCATCTGTACAGGCCTCCTTACGATGCTCTCGCAAGGAAGGGAGCCCAGCGAATGTCTGCAGAGTCTGTGGAAAACACCTCACAAGTTACATAAACGGCTCCAGTGATGAGCAGAACCCCTGCCTCCTGCACCTCGCAGGAGGGGAGGGGAACACAAGAAAGGCAGATGGTTTAGGAATTTACAGAGCGGTTCCCACCTGAATGAGGCACTCGGGCTGCTTTCCCTGCACTTTGTGGCTACTAGAATGGCACTAAACAGTATTTTTTCTGCAGCTATCATAAAGGATATCTGTGAGGAAAAATAAGAAACTAGACATGAAAAGTGTCCTTACCACTGTCCAGAGGAAGTCATTTGTATTTGCTCTTTGTATGTCTGTGTGTATAGATGAGAGAGAGAGACAGAGAGAGAGAGAGAATGAGAGTGTACTTCTGGTAAGAAATCCAAGGGTGTGGAAACTCACTAGAGGGCCTGCATTTGGGGATTTGATTTACGTGCTTGTGAACCACAGAAAAGAGTGAAGGTTCTGATTGCACTGTCTACAGGACCCCCATGCTACAGAGATCTGTAACCCAGTAACATCTGACAAATCTCATTTCCCTTTGAACAAGATTCTTCTAGGGCAAAGAAAGGGTGAATCAAAACCAATTAAAATGCTTTTGAACTTCAAAGAAAGTCATTCCCAGTTCTAGGTGAAAGCACCTTGTTTCAGGGAAGCACGTGTGTGCAGACAGACCCCCCGAACGTGCTATGCCCGACCTGCATGCAGATTTCCACCGTTTGGGAATGGAAGCCCCGTTCAGTCAACACTCTCCACACTTCAGCTCCTTCCAGGCATTGGGCTCTGGCCCTTCTTCTCATCTGCACGGTTCAAATTAATTATACACTTTAATTTCATGAATTATTAATTTGATTCTGACTCGGCAGCTTATGATTATCCAGTGCTACAGACTATACAATTCCAGCTTCATTAAAACATCACCAGCTGCCTGAGAGACAGACATTAAATAGGGGAGAGCAATAATAAAATTAGGCTTCCGGCGCATAGCAACAGAGTCTTCCTCGGCCTCAGGCAGCACTGAGGCCCGGGCAGAAAGGAAAGAATCATTTCAGACAAGCCCCTGCTCCTTCTCTGAATATGTTCCTTGGCCTTTCACGGTGCACACAACTTCAGATGGTCAGATGGCATGACTAGGGGTGTGACATTTCATCTGTCTGCCTCACCCTACAACCCCTTCCATTTGCCTGGCACCCACCCACGCTTATCTGACATTAACTCTTTCATGGCTGCCAATGTTTCAGTTACACCGATGCTGTCCACCCCCAGTGTCTGCCACAGTGCCAGCTTCCCAGAAGGCCCCACAAGTCGTGGCCAGCTGAGCAGGCAGAATGGAACACAAGCCTCTGAAGAGTTAGCTCGAGAACCTTCTTTGCACTGAGTCTCTCTCCCTCTGTTTGGGTATTTATTTGGCTTAAGAAGATGCATTTTGGTGACTAGAAAGGGACTGGGTTTCAGCAGCTGCTTGTAATACGCCCAACATGACTACTTCACTATTCAGAGGTCATATACGTATGATGCCTAGTCTAGGGCCTGGTACATGACAGGTGTCAAACGGTACAAGTTCCCTTCCCCCATCTTTGCATTTATAAAATGACAGAAGTGAGCTCAACATTTCTAAAGTTCCTTTCAATGCTGATTTATGAACCTCTGTGTGGAAGGCTCATTATTCTTACAAACTCATGACTGGGAAACAGATTTGGCGACTGTCCCCCAGAATTTTCAGGCTTACTGTTAACAAGGAATATTTGAAAACCAAATGCATATAACTCAACAAGATCACTGCCATAAGATCGCTGCTGCGTCCTAGGAGAAAACACCCTGGGCAGGTGCTCTTCAAAGAAAAAGTCCTGGCAGAGCGCTTGTGCTGTTTGTGAAGGTCATACCCTTCCTCAAAGGGTTCAAGAAGTCACTGCTTGTCTAGACATGGTCCCAGCTGTGCCAGCATTACAGAAGTAAGTGACAAGAAGATGACCAAAAGAAAGAAAAGAATGAGAAACGGAACCCTGACAGCAGGTAGAGAAGGAGGGAGGGAGGGAGGGAGGGAGGGAGGGAGGGAGGGAGAGAGGGAGAGAGGGAGGGAGGAAGAGAGAGAGAGAGAGAAGGGGAGATACCCAAGCATTTTTTCCTCTTCTGCCTTATACACAAAAAGCCCAGTTAAGAATGCAGAGTCCTCTGTGGATTAATATACTCCTT